>JASANF010004785.1:0-47401 GCA_030248245.1 Trissonchulus sp. WLG1_4
TATAATACATGTGCAGTTCAGGAATTCTGAAGACAGACAGGAGCCGTCGATCTGGGAAACAGGCAGGTACCGTGGAATCGACGAGGGGTTGGACCTGGAACGGAAGGCGAGGAATTCAACTGTTGCCAATGCCCCTACATGTATATACACGGGGTTTTAGTTCGGGATGGGGCTTGTCCAGAATTTTTTGAAATTTTAAGGGGGCTTCTGCCAGCGTTGCGGGAATTTCAACTCAACAACAAAATTCAAATTTTTGACCAAAAATGGGCAAATTTTTGCAAAATTTGGTATTTTTTGCGCTTTTTTCGTTTTTGCTCATTTTTTAAGCATATAACAGCGATTTAGAACAAATTTTGAGTTTTCGGGTAACTTTTTTCAGCACCAAGGAGGGAGGCTTGTCCAGCTGGGTCAAATCTGAGGGATGGGTCAAATCTGCCCCCCCCCCAGACCCCACCCCCATGTATATACATCTGTACCCGCACCAATTGGCTCAGAGCCGTCCTCCCCATTTTACATGTCCCCCATATCTTCGTGTCTTCGTAGTCGTGTGGTTAGGGTGTTGGACTGTTAATCAGAAGGTTGGCACCACACAAGCTAAGGAAATCTGGGGGGGAGTCGTCGACCGGGGGGGGGGGCTGCGGAGCAACTTTTCCGGCGGCCGATTTTGCTTCGCTTCGTGAGCCACTAATTTTGCTCCTGATACGCCACTATTTGCTTCGTGAGCTACCTTCAAAACTTCTGAGGGGGGAGCGGGGTCGGGTTGGGGGGAGCAATCCCCCCCACCCACGCCCATGTATGGTTGGCACCTCGAAGGTCGAACCCCGTCCCCAAACACTATATATATAGGTTACGAAGTCTGCTTGTCTCCTTGGACAAGAGGCAACCAAGGGTCACATGTGCTCCTGCCAACCCAGCTGTCTATCCCTATGTACAGTGGCAAACCCAGAAAAAAATTTCGCGGGAAATGACTTTTCCATTATTTGAGTTAAACTGCACGTTTTAGCAGTTTTAACACTTACATTTGCGTAACAAACGCAAGATCGTTAAGTTACAAAGTTTCAATTGTCTGGGGGCGGGGACGGTATCCCCACAAAAACTTTTCGGAATTTTTTCATTTTTAAGCCAACTTTGGTCAACTGGAGACGTAACGGAAATTGTTTTCGGCCGCGCAATAAAAACTAAAGGTGAGACTCTTGTGGCCTTGTGTAAAACTGTAAAACAAAAAATTTCGGCGGGAGAGAAATCTTCCCCAATCCCCCCCTCCGAGTACGTCCTTGTCCAAAGGGTCGATGAAAGGGTATATATAGCACAGGCATGCGGGAAGGTAACAGAATTTCGTGTAGGCGTAGGGCATTTGCCTTGAAAGCCTGCGGGCCTGCCCCCCCCCCCGCCCCCTCCACGGATGCACCCCTGACGCTCAGGGGCCAAGAAACTTGAGGGGAGCGGATCTTTCTAAAGGGTGGAGCTAGATAGCGCGGGGGCCCACGAACCCCTCTGCGCCCAGCTCATAAAACTTAAGATAATAACAAAAAAGCTATTTTTTAACGTTATTTACTACTACAGGGTTTTTTGCGATCGGTTATATACATATGCCACTTTGCACTATGTGAACTTACTTTGCGCTAAATATAAACTTTGTACACCTTCTGGAATGATTACAGCCAAAGCTGTGCCGACAAGGAGACCTGCTCCCAAAACGGTGATGAATCGAAGCTTCTTCTGAAACAAAAATGATGTAAGAAATTCAAGTTTTGGGACAGCTCATCCTGGCTATATGTAGATCCTACTTTAAGGAGTCATTGCTTGATAAAATATTACATACATATTGTCAGATTTGTTTAATATTTTTTGTTTTCTGTGGCTGTTCCTTGTTCGTGGTTCTTTTTCAAACATTTATATACTATAAATAGCGGAACTTTGAGAGGAAGTCTCAATTATTGAGAAATAATGAATGATTGAATTACTCGCAACTGTCATAACATTGGCACACATATATGTTCCGACGCTATTAATCGATTTTACAATAAATCAAACGTTCGCATATAGAAAAAATCCAAAATGCACAAAATTTGTCTGGCTTTGACCTACGGCATAAAACCCAACAAAACAAACAGGAATTTTTGAAGCAAAAGTGCTTCCCCTAGTGTGTGCTTTACTTGAAAAAATAAGTAATTATTCTGCCCCCCCTTCCATTTTCCGACATCCAACTGTATATATTTAGCCCGAAAATTCGGCAAGCTGAAAAAAAAGTTAAGACGCTGTTTCTTCAATCGACATAAACAAAGTAAACAATTTCTTCTTGTATAACGTACGCTGTTCACTTACTTCTGAGAAAGAAAGAATTAAAGGTACCACTCCAGCTAAATAGCAACCAAGAAACATGCACAAACAAAACGATCCGAAAACAAATTCTTCACGCATGTTCACTATTGCGGAAAGTAAGCCAGTACCTAGGCAAAATCATATTTTCTCAAGTTTATAAGTAAGTTAAAAATAATATTAGTATCTGCAATAAAATTATTAATTTTTCAATAAATGGCAACTCAACGCACTCAACGGCAGGTAGAAGCAGGAATACTCGTCTGAATATGAGTAGATGTCCGTATGCAGGCTCAGTAACCATAGAAACTGCACGCTCGAAAATCTACCATTTTCTATCCAACTCGCGGATCTGTCAGAGCCAGAGGCCGTACTCTCAAAATTACTAGTAGGTAATTTATTTTCATAGCGATGGTGTTGACACACATTGACAAAGGTAAGGGGAATCGCTATTCCCGGACAGAAACAAAAGCCAATGTGATTGGTGAGGTTATCGTACGTAATATTACCAAAAGTGATTCTTGAACTTGTTCTCAGCTGACGGTGATTAGGACTAAAAAATTTTAACCTCAACGGTCCACGTTAATTTTTCAACTTGAACGTTATTTTTACCAATATTATGTAATTTACCATGAATAAGGAAAATCCAAATTATGAATAATTTTGAGAATGCGGTCTCAAAGCAGCCTACTCGTCCGCTTTCACCGACGAAGCTGTTTGACGTTGACAATGTGTGTCAAACATGATTTTTTAGCTTCAGGGCACTCCAATACACTTCCGCACGCAATAAACACAAAAATTTTGCTTTGTCACTTTCCGGCCAACGTTCGTCACTTTTCGCGAAGGTTCGTCACCTTTTGCCGACGAAGCGATTTGACGTTGACAAATTGTGTCAATCATGATTTTTAGCTTCAGGGCACTCTAATAGACCTCCGCATGCAAGAAACACAAAAATTTTGCTTCGTCACTTTCCGGCCAACGTTCGTCATTTGTCGCGAAGGCTCGTCCGCTTTCACCGACGAAGCTGTTTGACGTTGAAAATGCGTGTCAAACGTCATTTTTTGGTCTTAGGGCATTACAATAGACGTCCAGAAGTCTTTAACACAAAAAATGTTCTTCGTCATTTTCCGGCCAACGTTCGTCATTTGTCACGAACGACGAAGCTCGTCGTACGCCGACGAAGAGGGAACTTTTTTTGCACAGTACTGTATTGTATGCCATTGAATTTAACTTTATTTCTGAAATGTGTAGAAAAGAAATCAATGATTTCTTACAGTCTAATAAGACTTCTAACAGTCCTTTTATCAATGTAGCTAACAGTCCACATACAAACAAGCAAAATGCGACGTAAACTTCGTTTTTGAGCCCATTTGCTTGAAGAAAAGTTGCATATCTTTGGGCACTTTTTCTGAAAAATTATCTTTATTTTATGCAACAGTTGCTACCTAAGCTTAAAATACATACATAAAAGCAAGAGTACATAATAGCGTCTCACTCTATATAGAAGAAGAGTGAGACACTCTCCAGCCTGCCTATGTTCTAGCACAGGCAGATGCGCTGGTCGTTTTCAGGCTACATGTTGACAAGAGTACATAATAGCTTCTCACTCTATATAGAAGAAGAGTGAGACACTCTCCAGCCTGCCTGTGTTCTAGCACAGGCAGATGCGCTGGTCGTTTTCAGGCTACATGTTGACATTCTATGCAACATGTGACTGGCCAATCAGCGCGTAGATTCCCTGCGTAACACACTTTAGTATATAATCGCTGATGCGTTGATAAGCATTAAGATAGGGATAAAAGCTTAACAGCTCATTATTTATTCATAGTCTGCTTGCAAAAACATTAAAAAAGGTTTGCAAATACCTCTAGGGATATTTTGGCAAACTTTCAGCGAAATTGATTGAGAAACTTTTGAGATATAAACTTTTCTGAATTTCTTCAAAGTTTCTCAATCAATTTAGCTGAAAGTTTGCCAAAATATCCCCAAAGGTATTTGCAAACCTTTTTTAATGTTTTTACAAGCAGACTATGTATAAATAATGAGTTATTAACCTTTATCCCTATCCCGTTTTATGATTGGAGCACGTGCACAGGCGTCTGCCAATCAGAGAATAGAAGCTCGCTTCTGATTGGCCAGTCACATGTTGCATAGAATGTCAACATGTAGCCTGAAAACGACCAGCGCATCTGCCTGTGCTAGAACACAGGCAGGCTGGAGAGTGTCTCACTCTTCTTCTATTTAGAATGAGACGCTATCATGTACTCTTGATGTTGACATTCTATGCAACATGTGACTGGCCAATCAGCGCGTAGATTCCGTGCGTAACACACTTTAGTATATAATCGCTGATGCGTTGATAAGCATTAAGATAGGGATAAAAGCTTAATAACTCATTATTTATTCATAGTCTGCTTGCAAAAATATTAAAAAAGGTTTGCAAATACCTCTAGGGATTTTTTGGCAAACTTTCAGCGAAATTGATTGAAAAACTTTTGAGATATAAACTTTTCTGAATTTCTTCAAAGTTTTTCGATCAATTTCGCTGAAAGTTTGCCAAAATATCCCCAAAGGTATTTGCAAACCTTTTTTAATGTTTTCACAAGCAGACTATGAATAAATAATGAGTTATTAAGCTTTTATCCCTATCTTAATGCTTATCAACGCATCAGCGATTATATACTAAAGTGTGTTACGCAGGGAATCTACGCGCTGATTGGCCAGTCACATGTTGCATAGAATGTCAACATGTAGCCTGAAAACGACCAGCGCATCTGCCTGTGCTAGAACACAGGCAGGCTGGAGAGTGTCTCACTCTTCTTCTATATAGAGTGAGACGCTATTATGTACTCTTGATAAAAGTTATGTTACGGGTCAAACGTTAACAAACGTCAAACGTTAACAAATAGAAAAGTTAGCTGTCGAACTAGGCTTATAATCTTCATCTTTATTGCATCTTCATCTTTAATGCATCTTTATTTTATGCAACACTTGCTAAGCTTAAAATACATATGTACATAAAAGTTATGTTACGGGTCAAACGTTAACAAACGTCAAACGTTAACAAATAGAAAAGTTAGCTGTCGAACTAGGCTTATAAAACTTGGAGGACCAAGTTTTAAAAGTCAATTTTTTAAGTCTAGCTTATATGTTTAGCTTCAGTTATATAAATATTAATAAATTTAGAATATAGTTTTAGGAATACGATAAGTTCTGAACTAAAATTTAGGTAACACTTATAAGCCCAGCTTGCCTCAAGCAATACTTACAAGTCTAACTTGGAGTTTCATGAATACGGTCCCTGATTTGCTGTTTCACTTTCTTTTCTTTATAATTCTACACAGATTTGCCCAACAATATAACTTGCAGCAGCATCTCGAAGTACATATTCTGCCTTTCAAATGGCGGAAATGCATATCATTGGTCAAATTGTCAGCGCAGAAGGTTGTGGAGGGGAAGGAATGTGTTGCAAATGGAGCCTGCATTTTGGTAAGAGTTTTTACTTTTCTCATAGACTACATAGCTGTCAAAATTATGATTTTATACAGAACATGGAATCAAGTAGCACTTTTGTTATTGAACGACAATTTCACACGCGACGGCAACGGTAATTATCATTTTATCGTATCGATAAAATTGAGCGCGACACGCAAGCAGACTTGTTTGTCAGTCAGTAATTTTTCGTGTCAGCCAGAAGCCCAGACCACATATATACGTAATAGGGAGGAGCATGACACTCTTCCGAATTATGTTGTAATATTTTCCAAATATTTTTTTACCTATTTCTTCATATTGCTTTTCCATTTTTTCATGAAGGGCATTTTCTTCACACAACGTTTTTGAAAATGTCATTTTTTGAAAATAATGTTTTTAGGTAGTGGCTGGAAACTACTTGAAGGACTAAGCAGCGGACAAACGCAAGTTGACACGCCAGAGATCAGTGATGTTTGCAATTTTTGCCATCCTCTGGATATTCATTTGGCAGCAAAAACAATTCAAGGTCAGTTTTACAGCATTTGTATTTTCTCTGTTTCCGTCCCTATATTTCTTATTTTTGTTTGGTCCCAATTTCAATAGCGGCGAAGTTAAAAATGTTAAAAAATCACCAAATTAACATCAATTGTGCAAATGAAGTTCACTTTTTCAACAAATCAAAATTCATGTTTCATAAAATAAACAGCAGATTAGCTCTGTTAGTAATGTCTTTTTGCTGAATGATTTAGGATGGCCAAAAATTAATCTACAACTTTACCACCAAGATTCGTTTGGAAGACAAGAAATAAATGGCTACGGTGCCATTCACGTTCCAACGACTCCTGGAGAACACGATATTGTCTGTCCCACCTGGAGGCCTTCTGGAAGTTTTCGCGAAGAAGTTACCAGAAAATTTGTTGGTGGTGGAATTCAGCTGAGAAATACAGAACTAATTCATTCACCCGTTGACAGATATAAGCTTGTTACTACGTCGACTGGATCTGTTAAACTGCATTTAGCAATTATACTGAGAAATTTTGATAAATTCGGTGTCGAATGTTAATAAACTAATTTAAAATAGTTTAAATGGGTGCTAGTTAATGTTTTAAAACGATCTAAAGATTTATTAGTAATTTACTGTAACACAATAATGACTCAAGAAGTAGTTCTTCTAAATAAATGGTCAATTTTAACTCTATTTTGTTAGTAGAGACATGCACATAGGTAGGAATTACCTTGGTACAACTGTTACAAACTGTTGGTTGTTGGATAATGAAATTTTTTAATAAAATTAATAGATTACATTAGAGCAGCAGGTATCACAAATACTGCAAGCAAACTGCTGCAAGCTAGAATAAAATCATCGGTGATATTTAAATGCGATGTGGCGAGGGCGACATCTAAAATCTTTATAGTAGAAAGTATTTTCTCACAAAGAACGCTTTATTTAGGTAACAAAACGAGACTTCAAAATTGAACGAACGTTTATTATACATACAAGGGTGAACAAGGTCTGTGAAACAACTGAACACCCGTTACCTGTTCTATCTACCCACCTTTAACATTGAGTTGGTGGTATAACGAGATAACCGTAACGAGATAGTCGAACAATTGTAATGAAATCACATACAACTGCGAATTATTGTTATTATTCAGACGTTTAAGTAACACCCTGACGGCGACCATGGCCCGATTTATCGAAACAAAACGTTCGTTGTTGAAAATGTTCATCGTTGAAAATGTTAGTCGTTGAAAACTTTTGGATTGATCGCAACATTTTCAACGACGAACATAACACTAAATTATAGGACAAATGTTCGTCGTTGAAATGTTCGTAGTTGAAAATGATCGTCGTTGAAAGTTCGTCGTTGAAAATGTTCGTCGGTGAAAAACTTCTTAACAACGAGCTTTGGTCTTTTAGAACGTTTTTATGTTCTAAACGACCAAAGCGTCGTCCTTGAAAAAATTTTCAACAGCGAACATTTCAACGGATGTCTCAAGTGCTGTTCAAGCGTTCGTCGGTGAAAATTTTTGGATTCATCGAAACATTTTCAACGGCAAACATAACACTAAATTATAGAACAAATGTTCGTCGTTGAAATGTTTGTAGTTGAAAATGTTCGTCATTAAAAGTTCGTCGTTGAAAATTTTCGTCGTTGAAAAATTTCTTAACGACGAGCTTTGGTCTTTTAGAACTTTTTTATGTTCTAAACGAATACAGCGTCATCGTTGAAAAAATTTTCAACAGCGAACATTTCAACGGATGTCTCGAGCTCTGTTCACTTCAAATGTTCGTTGTTGAAAATTATTTCAACGACGAACATTTGTTTTTCAACGACGAACATCTTCAACGACGAGCATTTGATTTTTCAACGACGAACATTTGTCTTTTAAACGACGAACATTTGTGCTATAATTTAGTGTTATGTTCGTCGTTGAAAATGTTTCTATCAATCCAAAATTTTCAACGTCGAACAACTTCAACGACGAACATTTTTAACGACGAACATTTTGTTTTGATAAATTGGGCCCATGACTACTGAACCTGTCACTTTGGCAGTCACGGAGAGTCAGGTAATGAAATTCAAAACTGTCGGCACTAAACTAGACCTATTAAAGTCAGGAGTTTGACACTAGTCGCTGACTGATAAGCACAATCATTTACGTTGGTTTTGCAATATCTTTGGTACACAGATATTGAGCTGTATCTACGGGCTTACCAAGAAACCAAAATTATAGGTAGTAAAGTAAAATTGGCCTTACCTAAGGTTAGTCCCTAGATCAGGCTTTGGCTTTTCGCAAAATTTCTAAATTCTGCTTTTATCTGCTTAGTGCTTACATGCTATGCCAAGCAGTAGAGAACGGCTGCTGAACTTGAGAACCTTCTAGCTCCACCCTCAATAGGCCATTTGCTTTGTTTTTCATATTCCAAGTTTCCTATGGCAATAATTTAGCTCAGGCTCACAGGGACATGATTTCATATAATGCTGTACTTAATGCTTAGCAAAATACTTGAGTGGCTACCTATGTCAGCATTTCATTCGGAAACTCGCTTAATCATTGACTGATAACTTCACTGCCCTAAGCTCTGTAGCTCATAAATATACATGCAACGCCGTCTGACAATTAATTTGAGCCAACCATTCTTTATAGGTTGTCTGTTTGCATTGCATTTCAAGTCATTTGTGTTTAGTTGTTCTGTGGGCTAGTGGTGGTTTGTAATGATCAATAGCGCATAATAGTCCAACTTGCTCACCTTATCATTACTTAGTAGTTTATAAGTTAACAATCGTACTATTTTGCTACAGTTCCTTAAATACCGTATTACATACATACTCTCAGTCTAGACGGTTAGGAATATAAAAAAACATCGTAATGAAAAATTATTGGCGTATCTCATAGTGTCATGTGTCAGTTAATCGTTAGCATCAAAGTCTGCCATGTCAACAACAAAACCATAAGCTGGTTTCCAGATTTGTGGCAATAAGCTACTGATTGTTAGCTTATTTAGACAGCCAGTTTTGACAGAATTATGTAATTTCAAAAACCTTAGTATTTCTTTTGTTCATATCACGGTCAATTGTTATATTTCCGCCATAACAAAATTAGGAAAGAGTCTAAATAGACATTGTACACGGGTTCATGTCGCAATTTGTATATCAGATAATGCTACTGATTCTTTTCGGTTAAAATTAGAACGTTTGTCCGAAGGCTTGTTGACACCAATATGTAACTGGTTCAAACTTCACTTTATTCATTTGCGCTTTGGATACTCCTTATATAAATTATGTCCAGTAAGACGTACAGAATAATTTTTACTGTCGTTTTCGATGTTTCAGTATGAATTAGGATGACCCTTTGAATCCAGTGCTGTTTTTTCAAAAACAGGTTGGCAACGGTACACTTCCTAAAATATGTTATTATGATTGAAAAATATTTTGTTTTCAATATGCACCTCAATTCAATTAGGTATTCAGAGTATTCCTTTCAATGTTAAGAATTTTACGCGGTTCCATTCAGTTATCATCCCATCCTATCCCATTTGGTATACATTCTTCTGAATGCTGCAGCGTTTGAACAAGTAGGTACTTGTACAGCTTTTTTGCAATAAACGTTTTGTTGAAAGTTGAGGCAAATTATTTTGTTCGTCAATTTATTGGTTATTTATATACTATAGGTAAACCATTGAGTTGTCCTGGTCGCCCCCATTCCGACGGGCGGGTTCTCGTTTGTTAGAATTTAATTTTGAGATTTACTTGCGAGTGAAAGAACACAGGCTGTGCAGTGAAAATGCGGGAGGTAACCTGCCCTTCTAGTGTAACACTAAAAAGTCTCCCACCCAAAAGTTTGCTGCTACCACAGCAGTGTACTGGTATGACAATGTGCTAGCATTGACGCATAGTAAACGCAAGTTCTTGTTTATACTTCTGCAACTTTGAACAACAAACTTTTTAATTTTATAACAATAAAACATTTTGCATTAGTTTTCACAACAGAAATACCTACCTAACCAAACCATTGATGTAATACAAAGAATAGAGCTCCCAAGTGTAACCTGTATATAGTTGGAGGACTCTATATTCTAACCTTTTGTGAGAGTGGGTGTTATATTTGCTCGTAGACACGGTTAGGTGAACAAAATCCCAGCTACTATTCATTTCAAGTCCATACTCTAATGCCTAGGTACATTTTTCCTCATTAAACTTGGGCTAGCCGCCACCTACCTGTCCTCTATTGGTTTCAAACTGCTTAGGTATACTTCGCCAACAGTAATGTTGGGTATAAAATTTAGCAGGTTTTCTAAAAAAATTATCGTTAATGTTGAAATACAAACTGCACGGTCTTATTACATACGTACGCTGGTGTTCATTCTATCACCAGATTAAACGGACCTGCTTTTTTGAGAACGACAAATTGAGAACCGTCAGCGGCCTAGATAGATGTTGACATAATCAGGCCACACGCTGATTTTAGCATTGCGATTTTTTTCCTAACGGACATTTGGCTGTAAATCTGAGATGACCCTAAGCTAGCTAATTTGTCCACAAATTATACTGTAGTTGAATACACTGCTACGCTATCTTTCTGAAATGCTGAAATTTTTTCATTTTTTTTAAAGATTTTTGAGTTTAAAAAATGATTTAGGAGCATGGGGGAGCGCACCATTCTGGGATGAGCAGGATCAGGAGCCTGATCATGATGGAGAAGGAGCACTCTACCTCGAGCTCCGGTGTAGGGCCCGTAACCTAAGCAATACGAAAGTAACAATGCTGAGTAGCTTTTTAGTTTCAGCTGAATTTTGTTGATCAATCATTATGATGAGCATTTTTTACACAATAAAATCGATGACCCGATTATTATCATCATTTTTGATTGTTATAACCCACTCTTGTACTTTTGAACAAATTCAAATTCACAATTAGGTAATTACCTATCACTGAAACTAAGCATATGATCGCACTCATTAATGTTGTCCTAACTGACGTCTTTATTTTCAAACGTCTATTTTGAGCCAAACTCTCTGAACAGCGTGCTTTGTTTGCTCAACCAGACAGTCCCATTTATGTACACACTAAACCTCACTTTTGTCCAGAGTAACATAAGATTTCCTTCTAGAGTTACATCACTTTTCGGTTGTGGTGACTTAAAGACAACTTTTGAACGTTTGCGCCCAGAAGATTCAGTTTCTGATTACTCAGTTGAAGTCGCTCGTTTCGTTTGGATGTAAAACTTTCTCACTGCTTTTGTGGCAGTTCCAGCTAATGTTAAGTTCTGTTGTACGGAGGCTGTGTTATAGCAAGGTTATGGTAGGTGCTCTGATTTTCAAGTATAGCAAATGGAACTCACAGATCGAACATTGGGCTTATAGACTAAAAATATACAGTGGCATATAAATGGCCTAAGTGAATAGTAGAGATGATAACTCACAGCAACACAAATAGACTAGAATTTACAAAAGGTGTTTAACTTTAGACTCTGTCTAAAACGTTCTACAATGCTTTGCAAATCTCGCTGATGGGATAATCAATTCCCACAACTCGGCTAATGTGAGACGATTATACGTATATTTTACGTATCTTTATATTTTTCTTTTTTGTTGTCGTGTCCCAACAAATCCCGCCACTGGTATTATCTATCCATTATGAACTGCACCAGACTGCAAATTATTTCTTACAAACCTTATCATTAGCGCACAGCCTGGGTATTTTGTCCAAGTGATAAAAAATAAAGAGAGGTTGCGTGTCACTTACAGTGTGTTTTTGAAAAAGCCTAGCGCCACCATAATTTTGACAACTTAGTCCAGGCTGTATTGTCAATTTCGTGGTCTCGTTTACTTAGTCCATTCTCCGGCTTTTGTTTTTAAATAAGGCCACAAGCCTGTGATACTTACCTATATGTTAAGTAAGTTCATAGTTGTTGTCCATTTGTTCCATGCCTGTTGCATAAAACAAGAAATAATTCTTATAAGCAAACTTCTAAAACAAGCAATTTATTTAATGTTTTTTACAATTTACCGTAAGGTGACCATTGCATGTCCCAACTACTGCCAGTTGGCTAGAGGCATTTACTGAATATTTTTTGTCGGTTTTTGTGAAGGACAATTACACAGGTTGAGATGTTGCATAGGGCGACAGGTATTTACACTGCTTTTACCGCTTTACCTTATGCAAATTTTGACATTTTGATTAATTGTCAGTCTATGTGTAAAAATTACGAGATTATGTGATTATTACATCTACATCGTTTAGAAAAAATTGCAAGCAGCAAGACGATTCACTCTAAAGTCCAAGATTGCTTTTATCTCACCTAATCGTTGATTCTGTGCTATATCATTTGTGTGTACATTATTACTAGTGGAGTAGTGTGAACTCTCAATAAAACCTTTCCTTGCAGTTAGTATTGTTATCAGCGTAGATTAACGTCTGTATTTCACAGAAGATCCGACGGCTTAAAGAGAGTACAAAAACGCTTTACACAGGTTTATCTCAAAATGTTTTAAATGTGATTGACAATCTTTGCTGTATATTTTCTCGGTGTTAGATAGTTATTTAGCATCGTATGTGAGTCTTAAAGTTGAGACATGTTTTGCTTTCGGCCATAATAACAAAAAGTGGCAAAGGCTCTTTATTTTGCGATTTCTCTAATTAAAGGACACTGTAAATGTGTTTTTTAGGTGTGCGTGTGTGTAAATGTAAATAAAGACGTTGTGTAAAACCTGCCTCAGTAGTATTGCGTTCACTTTTCGCCGTGTAATTTGTGATTGAGGCCTGATAGCACACAACAGAACCTAACAAAGTAATGTTAAGTTTACAACTGACCATTGTTACAAAATGCAATACTCACTGTCAATCTCACAGACACGGACAGTCGACAGTTAATGAATAGACAAAGCTTATTTCTTGAGACTGACGTGAATTTTGGCTGAGTGTTCAAATATGGTAAATTTTTCAGAAACACGCTTTCTTTAGCAACAGACTTTGTAGTCTGTATCACAAAGTTTCACTTTTTCTACTAATGTGGGTGATACGTTCTAGTGATAAAGTTTCAGTCAACTGTAACGAAAAACAAGCTCCAGAAAAAGTATGCACTGATAATAAACAACAAAATTGTTTTTTTCCAAACAAAACAGTCTTAACAAAACTGCGCCCTTGAAAAATTAAACTTTTAGCTTTTTTGTCGGTCTTTTCTTTTAATATTATGCAAGCGTAGTCTGGCTCAGTGGTCTAAGCAATGATTCAATTCTGAAACTCATATAATTTGAGACAGCCACCGCAATTCTTCAGGGATGTGTTTCAAAGAAATTGTCTGAGATATGTTAGTTTAATTTCCTTTTCATGACGATCAGCGTTATTTCTCTTCTTAGCTTCCAAAAAGCTGCCAAATACCTGATTTCTATCTAACCGCTTTAGCTACTGGAATATAACTTTTGTGGCCACGACAAAGATAGTTAACTATGGACTGAGTCTAGACCGATGTTTTAGAATGAAACAGAATATCGCTATAAAACTTTCGCATATAATATTTATTTAATACAATGACATGTTGGATTAAAACTGCGTTTATCTTTCTAGCCATTTTATATCAACTTTCCTATGCTTATGTGCCTGCAAAGAGTGACCTAATTTTTTATCAACTACATAACCTTATGCTTTGCTGAAGACGATAACGTAGAGTTCCCCTGAAAGACTGGTTAGCTACACTTTTTCAGCCTAGATGTTAAGTTTTCAAACAAATTACCAAAAAGGTTTTCTGTATATGTTTTTTTAAAAACTGCGTGAAGTATTTTGTTTTATTGAAGATATACTAATTTGTCCGTATAGTGTCATACATGCTTGACTTGTTGTGATACTTTTGTGTTTATCCGTAGAAGTCGAAGGCAAAAATTATATTCATTGTTGATACTTACAGCTTTATCAGGCCCATTCCTAGAAAAACAGCAACACGTTAAATTACACACACACACACACACACACACACACACACACACACACACACACACACACACACACAGAGAGAGAGAGAGAAAGAGAGAGAAGCATAATACAACATTTTTAACTGTGGGTGTGATATCTCACTAACTTTAACACTCGTGAAAACACCTGCTGCACTCTGATTTTTACGCGGCCCCCTCAGGGGCCGCGTATATACTATATTCAGATTTTGATAGTCCTACGTTAATCTTAGTAGGTCGAAATTCTAGTGTTAATTATTAACACTAGAAGGGTAGGTACCTCGCTGCTCTGCACACATCATACAGCAGCAGCTCAGTCCTCATTGTATGCAGAACAACCGCAAACAAAAGGTGCAGCTCCGGGGTAGAATCGAACCACCGACATTCTGATCGTTAATCAGATGCTCTGTAGTGTACGCACCCCTACCAACTGAGCCAACCGGGCTGTTGAATCCTTGAAATTACACGTAGTCTTGAATCACAAACAATGAACAAGCTGTTACAGCAGCAACAAGGGATGATTAAAGAGCGCGCATGTTATGTGAACCAGAAAATACTAATTAAATTTTAAATGAATTTAAATCAGTGCATATCATCACTATCTGCTATCCGTTGTCAACACTCATGTTTCTATTTGTGACATTCGTATGTAATTTTGTCACCCAAAGCAAGGAAGTTCGTAAGCACACATAGGTGGTTTTAACTACTTTGGTCCTGTGGTCTGAGTGGTGTAGTGGTTAGTATTTTTGAGTTTGAATCTGTGGATCGGAGATCAAATCTCACTGACCGCTGTATCAACTCAACAATGTAAATCCATTCTGTAAAGAATGTAAGAATCCATTCTGGGTACGTGACTTTTGCCCAATTTTTCTAAATTTTATTTCAACATTTTAGTATTTAGTTTGAAACGTGTTTCTATTAGTTTAGCAATTTTGAGACTGAAATGTAGACTTTGAGCTACTCAGCAGTAGATGTGAGCAGCGCAAAAAACTTGCAAATGTTTTAGCCGAAAATACTGGCCGCGTTTTATATTTTCTGTGGAATATTGACACTCGAAACTCACAAAGTAACCACTTCTCACTCAGCAGAAGAGCTTGTTTACAGTTACTATTATACTAGGGTTACTAGGTATGTCCAATTTTTTATGAACACCCTTTTTCTTTTTGCAAAATGAATACAAAAAAGTTATATGCTGATTTATGACAAAAAATCTATTTCTAAACTTACATTATAATTAGTCAATACTTAGTTCATAATCAGTTGCAATTCAAATTGTACGACTACTTCTTTGTTTATTAAGGAATAATTTTCAATCAACCACTGTTTACCACGCAGTCACTCTATTTTCAAATCTCTTATGAGTTACGAGCAGCATTATAATAGACATTCTATGACCTCTAATCAAGGCTTGCTCAGACTTTGTTGGGGCTATCTCTTAACACTTTTATGCAGAAAAACAAAAAGTTTCATTATCAGTAACTTTTGTTCAGATTCCATGAGTGAATAAGCATTAATTTATTAACTTTTGACAGGCCATTGTTTACGCTGGAATAACTTTGAATAGACCACTGTTTTCAATATAATTTCTAAAAATTTACACTTGTACATATTATTTTTATATATAATAGTTCCTGTAAATATATTTTGTCTTCTACTAATATAGCTGTGTGTGTATATTAATTTTTTAAAATTAATTTTTGACAAGTTTAATTTAACGTTCGATTTTTTGCACCATCGGATATACACTATATCAGTTGCCTTTTGGAAATTTCACTCTCAGACGTGAAACATGCTATCAATCGTAAAGAAGCTTACGTATTTTGACCAATACATATCCAGTTTATTGCGTAAATGCATACACAAATAAGTGCACGAGGTTTATACTTACTGAACATATGCACCTACACCTTCGCATAAGCAACAGTCTGGTGTAAGCAACTGTTCAGTGCTTTGCATAAGTAATCCTGATAAGCTTGCAGTTCACATGGAACTAACTTATTGCCTAATAACCTTTACTGTCACTGTTAGAGATACCTACAGGAGCTCAAAACATAATCGGTCGAGGTTTACACTAATGACACTATCAGCGCAGCATGGAAGGCTGCTGAGCAGGAAAAGAATAAGACCTAGATAGTAGATATAGTAGCTGCCCTTACTTTCGACATGATATATGATTTTTGGCTGGCACCAAAGTTTTCAACTAAATATATATACCATTAAAACGAATAAACATTTTAATTAAGTGATTCATTGCTGCAGAATTGGTCCGTCAGGCCTCAATTATTTTATAACAACAATTTTGACTGAGCTATAAAAAATCTTTCCTCCAGATGTTAGCTGGCGAGCAGTTTAAGGCACAAGCCAAGGCACTGATGTAGGTCTTTCGGGAAGTTAATTATAGAACCCAAGTTTTTTATTCCAGACTGAAATTTGGCTACATGCTACAGAATAGGGAAAAAGACCTACATTCATGGCCTCGGAAACTCAGCTTTGATAATTTTATTGTTTTTTTCAGTAGGAAGCTTTTCAATGGAAACCTTAAATTTTAAAACGTGTGCGCTATTGTTTTTATTGCGATAGTGTTTATTCAGTAAGAACTATTTACTATCTTTATTAGGTGAGGCAGTTTTCTTATACTATTACTTGTTTCATAAATATACTGAAAGTAGTTTGTTTTAAGGTGGTAGTTACGTTTTCGACAGTTTTTATAACGTGCTATAACTTTTGATTGACTCAATGAATTTAATAGCTGTCTTTTTCACGTTAAAGAACTTGACTGAAACTACATTTATGCACATTATCTAGCTTAAATCTGTAACAAGCTAGTCAGCAGACACTGTCAAAGTAGTCAAATTTCGTGAATTTTTGCATTTTTCTTGTTTTGCTTGTAAAATTGACAGTGTAACTCCAACTAATTTCATTCTTTACACCAACATAGCCAATAACAGGGTGAATTTTAATGCTAAGTTTTGTGCATTTATGTGATGCCGAAAAGAAGTTACGGACCTTTAATTTTGAACTTTTTCGAATTTTGAAAAATATACGAAATTTTGAATTTAATTTTTTCACGAAATAGGCTAAATTAATACAAATAAAAAAATTGACACATCAGAAATTGTCTGAAAAACATGTAAAATAACGCATGAAAAGATTGCAACATCGCGACTTGAGATTTAGTCCACGGAAGTACATTTTTACAGATTTCTGTGAATGAAATTGATGTAACGCAAAATTTAAGCAAACAAAAACTTTGAAATTTTAGTGTAAAATAGACACATATGTGTGCCAATTTATCCCAAATTTCGAACAAAATCCTTTTAGTTTATGTCAAGTTTTGCGGACTTTTGTGTAATGTACTTTAGTTCAAAAAGAATTGTTACATAAATGTGACGTAATCTCAAAAAGTAAAAAGCGGAAGGATAAGTTTTGGCATCTAAATTGAAGGTTTTTGACATGCCCGTGTGTCATTTTTTTCTTTTTTCAATAAACGGCTGTTTTGACTAGCTACTACTTTGGCTTAGCTTAACATATAATTTACGAAAAATTGTCGTAACTGGCTGAAAAATATTTTCTGTGAAAATTAAAAATGATAGTTTCAAGCTATTTTAGCAAGCATTTATCTCATAATAAATTATAGTTTCCTAAATTAATATGCGTACTATAAATTATTGATTGAAAATTAATCGTAAGTTGTCAAGTGTTACTCCTGCAAAACTGTCGAAAACGTTACTACCACCTTAATTCCTGTTTTGTGATACATTGGGCCACATTTTCACCAGCCTTTAACAACCTATTTTTTGCACTCTTAGACAAGTTGATATTGTCGTACTCACTAACAGTAAATCATTTATAAACAAACTGTACGCATTAATGCGATATAAGTTGTGATACATTTAATATGATTGAGAACTGGGCAACAACTTAGCAAATGCTCTATACCTAACATAGAGGTAAACAATGGATCAAATAGCATATTCCTCACAAAGAATAATAACGGTAGCACAATAGTGATAAGTGATAAGGGCGCAATAGGACAGCAACAATGAATAAATAATTTTAAACAGTTTTGAGATGATTTTTGACAGGAAAAACAACAACGATGACAATGACAATGACAATACAATGACAATGACAATGACAATGCCAATGACAATGACAATGACAATGACAATGACAATGACAATGACAATGACAATGACAATGACAATAACAATGACAATGGCAATGACAATGACAAAAAAGATGAAGGTGACAATGACTACAATATTGAGAATGAGATTGGCATTTGCAATGATAATAATGATATTTTCAATTGCGATTCAGTGACAATTACAGTGAAAAAAGTAAAATAATAATGACATTTACATTGACAATGACAATGTCAGTGACAATTACAATGACAATAATTACATTAAAAATTACAATTCGGTGACACCGATAATGAAAAGAACGAAGTATAATGACAATAAAAATGACAGTTCACTGGTAGAAGCAATGCCAATACCATAAACGACGGCGATGGCAGTAATAGTGAGAGTAGGTAGCTGTACCAGTAACAAGGACCATAACAGCGAAATGACCAAGTGACAAAAAATAACAAAATTACATTACCAAAAAACGTTAAAAAGGGCTCAAAGCAATACTAATAAGAGTGAAAGTACAACCACATCTTAACAATTAGTTATCTTGTTAGAGCTCCGACAATACTAAATGTGTTTTCAATATTTTTAATTAAAACTACTCAAACTAACAAAAATGAAATATTAGTTTATGAGAATTTCGGCTTTAGACCTAAGTAGTTGTGAAAAATCTTACTTGTTCAAAAATTATAAAAGTATAACAGATGGTAAGCTAGAATAAAGTTTTCTTCTAGTTCTTACGACAAATTTAAAAATACTTTTCAGAACCTGTCTGAAATGTCGTGTTTTTTGTAATAATAACAATAATAACTGAAAAACTTTTGTTCAATTTTCGTATACTTTTATTGTTTATCTCAATTTTTAGGTTAAACTGATTTAAATTGTCAACCTTTTTTGTTGCTGAAATTACACGTTTAGTTAGGTATTTGAGCCATAAACGAATCCAAAACTTTTTTTGTGCAGACTCCTATTCTTCTAATTGAATTATACTTCTGTTATATGTTGTTTGCACGATCGGTCTTTAAAAACTTACTGTCAACGTGAAATACGCTAATTTTTATAAAATCAAATAATTTTTGCACTGCAAAACTTTGCACACTTTCAATGTGTCGCCAAACAAACACGCCTTACGCATGCTTTGGATTACAAAATTCTGCAAATTAGACTCGCGCTTCTGTAAACTGTAATCCGTAATCGTGTAAATATACATAATACTGTTACCCCGACTTTCATTTTGGAAATTCTCACGTTGCTAACACCAAATCAGTAACTTCAGCAATTTATCAAAAATAGAAACTGCCATTTTTACCGTACCAATCTAATTTATAAATGGAAATTTAATTATTTAATGGTTATGTGGTTGCGTAATAAGTTGTGTGCTCACCTCAGTAGTAAAACATTTATGCTTAGCCGGACACATGTCTTTGACGTCAATTTCTGTAAGAAGTATTACCAATTGCGTAGGTATAATTACATGTAGTATACATATGCTAATAAAGCTAAGCACTAAAATCTTTCTTTTAATGTAAGCACATAATTGGGCAGTGTTTATACTACGTATTGAGGTACAAAATATTTAGGATCAAGGCAATGTGACTCGTAGGTTGTCTCTAATTTTTCATTAAGTATACTTATAGGAATAAATCTATAACACTTTAACGTTTCTATTTTGTCATCGTAGATAAGTTTTTTAACAAAACTGAGCGAACACTTTTGCACAAAGAGTAACTATTTAAAGTTGGAAGTTGGAATTAAAGTTTTAGGCAAAATTCAGGATCAAGAATATTAATTAATTTCGGTTATATAATTGTTTTCAATTTGGTACATATTTTCGACTGTATTTGTCTTTGTGTGTTTGTAATTTGTTGTTTAATCTAGCATTTTTAAACTGCTCAAAACATATTTATTTATACGCAACGTTTGTGTCAGTATTGATAAATATATTTAAATAATAGAAACATGAGGTAATTAGAAGTTATTTATTGGTTTCAGCCAGACTATAAAAACTTTTACTTGGTTATTTCATTCACTTTCAGAAATCTACTCGGCTTTACATTAACCAAATGAATTTGGTGGGTACAAAAACTTTCGACCACGGTTCAATAACTCTGGGTTCTGCCAATAAACAATTGAAGAGAGTAAGAGACCAATTTTAACTTCAACTCAAAATGTGTGCTAGCTACAAAAGAATAAGCTAGAATGTAAATCAAACTAAGCTCTAACTATCTATGACCATGACAACACCAATATTATCTGGCAAATGGTAGTTGGAAGTGCTGGTTTTAAATTGGTAGTACCATATTTTAGTCTAGGGGGCATCAGTATCTAAATTGGATATAACGGACTTAATTTGATTGTATTTTTCAAATAAATAACTTCAAAAAAATTTAAGCAATACTTGCTGTTTAATTCGGTAGCAGCGCATTCCTTACTACTTTGTTATGACGTAATTTTTGCGCACAAATACTATACCCAAGGTATTTTATCTCCTAAAGAGTTCAGGTTTTATGTACGATATCATTTCAATAACTTTTCTGACTAACGTTTTAAATGACTCTATCTTTTCTTAGCGCGATTTTATTTCAGTGTGATGGGAACAAGCCCAATCTGCGGCAAAAGCATTCAGTAAGCATCAAGCATTTATTTTTAAGCACATTGGCCAGATGTGAACCTATCGTAAACCTGTTGGTCCAGCTACAGCATTATTTTACTTACTTGATTTATCTTCCATACAAAACATCTTCTTTAGCTATTTTAACAAAGTTTGTACAAAGTGCACAATAGATACGGGATCAAGACGTAAAATAAGTTATTGCTGCAATTAGTTAACAGCAAATCGACTTAGCGAATATTGTGTGAAATGTAAAAAAAAAAGTTGTCTCCGGCTGGGCTCGATCCAGCAAACTTTTGGTTAAGAAACCAATGCGCTAGTACTCTGCGCCACGGAGACCACAAAGACAGATCGTTTAGTTGTCGTTGAATATTTTAGGTACGAGAATTTTAACGCTGTAAACCTGGGCCAACCTTTCACAAAATTTTCCAGTCCTAAGTCCTAAATTTTACGATTTTGCAAATAAGGATTTATGTGCCGTGTTATATAACTGTTTTTGGAACTTGATTATTATATTTAATGTTATCAATATGCTTAGGATATTTTATATCCTATTAATAATATCCTAATGTACTTTTAGTGAAGTCTCGGGACTCTGTGATCTATGTGGTCGAGTGGTTAGTTTGATAGACTCTCAACCATGAGGTCATTCTAAGTTGATCACTTTTTGGCAGTCTTTTGCATTTCAAATTACTTCTCAACAATAGCCCCGATCTCAACAACACAGTGAAACTACAAGGCATTTTAGTGTGACAGATGCACATCTAAGATAGAAGATGTGTAAAACACACTCCGCACTACTGTTGTTTTGATACCATTTTGATACTTTTGATATAAATATGATAGTTGGGTATTAATACTTTTGATACGAGTATCAATATTAAAATTGGTATCAAAAGTATCATATTTAAATTATGGTATCATATTTAAATTATTTGGTATCATATTTATATCATATTTAAATTTTTTCCGAGTATCAAATATCGAAAGTATCATATTTAAATTCAAGGTATTGTATTTATATCATATTTAAATTTTTTCCGAGTATCAAATATCAAAAGTATCATATTTAAATTCAAGGTATTGTATTTATATCATATTTAAATTTTTTCCTAGTATCAAATATCAAAAGTATCATATTTAAATTCAAAGTATTGTATTTATATCATATTTAAATTTTTTCAAAGTATCAAAATTATATATTGTATTTAAACTCCAGTATCATATTTAATATCAAAATTTTGCTTCCCACGCTTAAAGGCGGCACCTTTTGATGTTTGTGCAGGCTAAGAACGGCGGCATTCTTTGATCTCGCATTTAGCCCCGCCTCCTTTTTTTGATTGGCTACTGCCGTAAAAACAAAAGGGGGCACCCTTGTGTAAAATTTCAGTCGGAAAAACATAATAAAATCAATGAATAGGCAGTAGGCTGGTAGTTCGTTTGGTTTTGTAGCATTTTGATACTTTTGATATAAATATGATACTTGGGTATTAATACTTTTGATGCCGGTATCAATATTAACATTGGTATCAAAAGTATCATATTTAAATTATGGTATCATATTTAAATTATTTGGTATCATATTTATATCATATTTAAATTTTTTCCGAGTATCAAATATCAAAAGTATCATATTTAAAGTCAAAGTATTGTATTTATATCATATTTAAATTTTTTCCGAGTATCAAATATCAAAAGTATCATATTTTAATTCAAAGTATTGTATTTATATCATATTTAAATTTTTTCCAAGTATCAAATATCAAAAGTATTTTAGTTAAATTATTTGGTATCATATTTATATCATATTTAAATTTTTTTCAAGTATCAAATATCAAACGTATTTTATTTAAATTCCAAGTATCATATTTATATCATATTTAAATTATTTTGCGGTATCAAAACAACAGTACTCCGCACATAAACACTTTAACGCTAGAACAGCGTTAAAGATACCAGATTCAAAATTAAAGACCTGTTGGGCTGTGGCCCAACAGGAAAAATAACAGTTATTTTGGGCGAATTCAAAGCATTTATGGTAGTTAAAGCAGCTAGCCTAGGTTAAATCAAAATTTACAAATTTATCTGGTACGGCTTTGTTTTTCAAGTTCATACTAAAATGAACAGTAACGAAACAAAAACTAAAAAGAAATAAAAAACGAAGGAAATGTCAACTGAAAAAATGCGTAGCTGTATAACTGCTCTAAAGTTTTGAACTGTGCTTTTCTACTATCTTACAAACCTGCTGAATGCCTAACGCGATTTAACGGGATTAAATAATATATCAGTGTAATGCCTGTCAGAAGAAAATCATGGGTTAATTTGATGCAGTAAAATCAAACAGGCAGTAATTGAGCTCAGATTGAATATCATCAATTTCGCCTCTGTTATAAAATGCAGTGCCTTTTTTCTTGAATATACATAGTTTGACGTAACGTTTAACGCTTTAGTTTAATAAAGCAGTTTAAGGTTGTGTCGAACTGCCGAAGGCACGGGCGTGTAAAAATTTTTCGATTTCGCATTCTACTAAAGTTAAACGCAAAAGCTAGTAGGCACCTTTTGTTAACAATTTTTCAGGCATTTATAAGCAAGTAATTCATGCAAAAATGAATTCCTACCGTATGCTCTAGCCAAAGTAGCAAATTATTCTCGCATTTGATTATATTTTTATTTCAGAATATTAATCATGGCCGGTTCTCAACCTTTAAGTCCATTTCAGAAGAAACTTCTGACCCAGACCTGGACTCACGTATTGCACGCTGGGAGCGGGGGTATAGGAAAAGTCGCATTCTCCAAGTATCTCAGTAAGGTTCCTGAACACAGAGCGATTTTCCAGCGCGCCTCTGCGATTCAAAGTCTAACCAAGGGTCGACCGATCGGAAATAGTCTTCAGGCGCATCACAAAATGCTCGCGGATCTATTGGATCAAACAATACAGAATCTAGACAATCTAGACGAGGTTGGCCAATTGTGTGTAGATTACGGTATTGAGCACGCCCAACTGAATGATCACGGTTTCAGCAAGGACGCTTGGGACAAGTTCGGACAGACAATGCTGGAAGCGATCACTCAGCTAGATACTGTACGCAAGCACAGAGAGCTTATGAAGGCTTGGACTATTCTGACATCCTTCATTGTTGACAAATTACGTCAGGGTTATGACACTGGTCTTCGAAAGCAACCCTCCGCATCCGCATATAAAGCCAAATATAGCACTGTCGAAAGCCCTACGGACGCTGACGCTCCCGGCAGCAGCGCGGACAACAATAATGCTTCCAATGATGAAAACGCTACGTCTTCTAGTGTCGATAACTCGTCATTGTATGCCAACTAAGACGGACTTATTTCTTCTGAACACATGCACTACTTTGCTGTTATCTAGATGTATGTAACGACATATAAATTAATTTAAATAAATCATTGGAAAACGGCGTAATCTACTTTAACCAATGACGAAAACCGCAATCTCTCTGGCGCTCACGCAAAACTTTACGTAAATTTATTGAATCAGCAATTGGACGGAGTGGTTGCAAATTTTCTAAGCTTGTTTGCTGCTCAGGATTCCATTTCATCAGCTGCTCAGACATGATAAAACCGGTTTAATCGTCTCTGCTTATAACCTCAATTAGTTTATTCTAATGATAGCTAATTTTTTTTAGAATTATATTTTATGATACTTAATCATATTCACGTTTGTTAGCGGTTTTCAATAAGTACGTGTTTTTTTTATATTTATCACGTTAAGCACAATTATAAGTGATTATTAGCGACAGCACACGTGAATTACAGTATGCCTAAATGTTTGCCTAAACATATGCCATAGGATAATGTCTAAACACTGTAGGAATAAATTCTGTGAGAATTTTTAATATTTACGTTCTTAAAAAATTTATTTTTGATTCTTTAAGTACCGTAGGGGTATCTGATCTGTCACAATTCACAAAGTACCACTTGACACTTAGCTTGTCTACCGTAACATTGTCCAAGCTGGTCGTTATTTATAGCTGCTTTAAGGTGGAGGTTAGGGAATCGCAGTTTTTTAACAATGTTCTTTTTAAAGCTGTTTATCAAAGACTAGCTACTGCGCCGGCTTACAGTTCAGTACACAAACGTAATAACTTACTACTAGCTAGTATTAACATTAAAATTTTACAACAAATAGATAAGTGCTTTATAAACGTTCAAGTAAAGTTTAATAAAATTATAGTCTGTTTACCTGCAGTTTATATAGATCTGTCTCAAAAAAAGAAAAGCTGCTATTTTGGAACTAGGAACCACAACCACAAGTCATAACACCCTTACAAAAAATCATTGTATACTAGACTTTGACTAAAATTGTCAACTGTCTAATAGCTATTTCACAACCATAATCACGTTTCACTGTCAGTTAGTCAGTAGTTACTTCGATTAGATCTGTAAAAACTATTTCCCCATGCTCTCGCTTTGCATTATAGCATTTTGTTATGCAATATTATTGTTATTAATAATGTGTTTTTATGTCTCTGTGCAACTTTAATCATGTTTTTTGCATACAGATGTCTTAACGTAGCTATTGAAATAACTAACGGTAGGAAAAGGGCGTAATGTTTTTTCAAAGCCATTTGGAACCAGCCAACAATATGTCCTAAAAAAGTAATTACAAAAGGTTTTATTTGATACGCATACGGTTTATACAGATCATACAAATTCAGTTATTTCATTGAGCTTATTCATTCACATTCAGGTAGCAAAACTAAAAAATCTTTCAAATTTAGCTGGGCTCTAATGCTTTAAAGTGTAAGATTTGGTAACTAGAAGCCATAGGTTCACTTGTAAAAGAGAGATGTTCTAAATCGCTACTTATTCAGCCACACTCATGTTCTCTTATAATCAACAAATGCGTTTTCAAATAACAAAACTTCCAAGCAACCATGTTATTATTGTTGTTTTTTTGTTCTAACAATACAACAACAAATAATACATGGTTGTTGTATTGTTCTAACAAGTCTAGTGCGCTTAATATGTACGGTAGGAAGTAAGGAACTACATATAACTGTAGTTTCTTATAATGAGTAAACAAGTTTTGTTTTACGAAACACAGAAAAAGCAGATGCATTGACAGCGTATGTTGTTACGTATAACACTCTTGGTATAACTAAAGACAGTAAACACTTGTGCCGTACGTGCTCTTGCGCTTAAACTGACGTTACACAAACGCACTGATAGAAGTTGTATGTAACACAAGCAGAGTAGAGATGGGATCGGTTCCACTGGAACCGGATGGAACCGGAACCGAACCGGCAGCAATTTTGGAACCGGAACCGGAACCGGAACCGGCATGGTGCCGGTTCCAACCGGTTCCATCATTTTTTTCGGTGGCCATCAATGGTTTTATACAGTTCTGTCTGTCCTTTTTAGTTTTGCTACCGAACCTGCCATATTTTATATTTTATGTGCAGGCTTTTTATGATGCAGCTAACTTTGGTGACTAACTTCTCCTCCGTTTTTAAAAGATATCGACCTCATGGGATCAGTCCAAAGAAGCTACACTAAACGGATCCCTAGTTTAGAAAGTCTGTCTTCCAAAGATCGACTGACAAGTGACAACTTGTGAGCTCGATTCTCTTGAACTGAGAAAAGTGATTTTTGATTTATGTGTTGTTTATAAGATTGTTCATGGTTTAATTGATTTACCCTTCGAATACATTTTTGAATACGCTTCCCTTTTGCAGTTTCCGTGGAGATCAATGTTTAAAAGTGAAGGGTGGATTTCACAAAGGTGGTTTTACTAAACCACGGTTTTACGTACGTTTTTATATGATTTGCACATAATTTCATTACGAAATATCGCCTGATTCGGTACGAATTTAGCAGATTTTCTTAAGGGGGTAGTGTCGCGAAATCAGTCGATTTTGCGTAACTGTAAAACATTTTTAGAAAAAGATAAGACATCGTTCTTTATATATTTTAAAAATATATGTTGAGGCAAGTATTTTCGCCAAGTTTCATCAAAATTGATGCAGTATACTGTTTGCAGTGAGGTCGCAAAGTCGGAAAAATGACGTTTTAAAAACCTATTCACATTCGATTTTTTCGTCACAATTATCGACTTATTTGTTTAGTCTGTTTACATAGACTAAAAGGACATGTGTTGTAGTTTATGCACACAAAATTTAGTGCAAATTGCTTGAGTGGTTGCGGAGTAACACCTGTTTGAACTGTGAAACTGTGCTTAAACAGTGAAGTACTCACAGCAATAATGATAAATTGTGAAAAATTTAGACGCTTATTTTAAAATCAAAAGAAAAACGAACCTTCATTTTTTATTTTTCTTATTTGTGGCAAAAAACCGTGCGTCGACACGTTATGTGTGCTTCACAAGCTGGCCAATCTGATATCTGGCTGAATTAGTTGAATTATCATGTCCTTATTGTGTAATGTCTGGCTTACAATCGGTGATTGGTTCAAGATATTGGTAGATATTGGTAGTCTACTGTCTGGCAGTACTTATTTAACACAGTATAGCATTGGACTAGTTTCTCAGTGAACGTGCAAGTTCAAAGCAAAAAGATCTCTTTTTGCAACCTATGAGCAAAACTGCTTTCGCGACACTACCCCCTTAAACCATGGTTTTAGCTCAGTTGAAATTTCAAACCTGCAGCATAGCAGGTCTCTATTTTGCTCAAGTAGTTATCGAAAAATTTGTTTGAAAAATAGTGTTTTTATCAATGTTGCTCAACGTATTTTGGAAATTTTTGTAGAAAGGTTTGCCTATACATACACCAAACAAAAACCTTTTCTTTCCCGCGGCCGCCAGGGAAAGGGGGGGGCCCCCCCCACCCCAGGGACCCCCCCCTCCCCGGCCCCCCCCCCCCCCCCCCCCCCCCCCCCAACCCCCCTCCCCTCCCCCCCCCCCGCCCCCCCCCCCACCACCCGCACCCCCGAACCATACGACTTTTCAAAAAGTTGCAGCTTGCAATCTGCTGCATAAAACTATTTTTAAACGTACCAAAAGCCATATAGAATTTTTTGGTATATCGATTTGACGAGTTTTCCAATTGAAAAATTGGTTAAAAATTTAAGTTGACCAAAATTTGATGCTATGTACATCAAATGAAAGCTAGTTTAAATTTGAAGAACTTTAATTCTTGAGATAACCAACTAAAACTTGACTGAAAAGTTTTATCCCCCAAAATCGGTTGTTCAGAGCGCCACCTTACAGTTGGAGGAAAGGCTAGATAATTTTGTGTGCGCGCTCACATGCGACAGCAAATTTTTCGACAGAAAACAGTACAAAAGCGATTATATCGATCAGGTAATCAATCCTCTGTATACTTATATCTTGGAAATTCATGCCATTTTGTCAATTATAAAGTTATCAAAGCGTAAAAAACATATGTAAAATATAAAAATAGAAAAAATTACGTAAATCATCAATAAAAAGTGGAACCGAATTTGGAACCGGGAACCGGCAATTTTCTAAAACCGGAACCGGAACCGGTACTCTGGAACCGGAACCGGTAAAGTGGAACCGGTCCCAGCTCTAAAGCAGAGTGTTTCCAAAATCAAAATTAAGAACCTGTGCTATGGCACACACAATAGAAAAAATAGAGACACATATACATTTCCTGTTACATCTGCCGGCGCTAGAACACGAGCAGCAAGAAAGTGTCTCTCTTCTTCAAGAGAGTGAGACACTATGCATGTTACTCTTGGTTTTACTAATTGAGAGGTAGGTAACACACAATTTGTCGTGAATTATCAATTGCTGAAAAAGCTGTAATTCAAAGGTTGTAACTGACATACTGCATTATATAGCACATTGTCTGAATTATAGTTATATACTGTAAATAGTTATATATTGTAAATGAACACATGAAGTATGACAATCTTCCTATTATGCCTTGTGTTAGAACTTGGAATACCCAGCTTATATCAGTGTATAAAATGGCTATTTTGTCCTACATACATAACTATTGGACGGCTGCCCCAACGCACAATGAGAAGGGTGTCATACTCTGCCTATTATGTAGCATCATGGATCAACTTTCTGCAAGGTCCGCATGTGTCTTATTCTGCGGTGAATATTTTTCATAATGAAAATTTTTCAAATGTTTTTACAAACTGGACAATGAAGACCGTGTAAATTTTTATGGTTTTCTGGGTGGCTTAGCTACGTTCTCACAACCAAGGTTCATTATGTGACGAAACAGAATGTAAAATAAATGTTATAGTATGTTATAGCTGTTACCTATCCAGGAAAAAATAAGGGACAAAAACGTACGCCAAAATATCAGGTAATATGCAGAAAATATAGTAATGCAATAAATATTGAATGCTCGAAAATTAAAAAAGATCCACTAGTAATTTGTAATAGAAATTATTGTTGTAATTTGTTACTGTAAATGCCTTGTGATTTTGTGGCGTTGTCTTCCTGATGGAAAATTTGAATACTTATATATATATATTAAAATAAGGATAAAATGCCCTTATATTTTTCAATACCTAAATCTTCAGAAACTAATTTACGCGCGTAATATCAAAGGCCGCGAATATACTGTAATCAGAGCCCGATTCCTATGCATTTTTGAGTAGGCCGACGCCGAACCTCCTACGTTAAATAATACAGGAACAGGACGGCAGCTACATAAGGTTAAACGCAGATCGTTTTGGAAGAGCTTCGATTAAACTTTATCTCTGAAAATAGAAATACCATGTAAGAGTCGGACCCGGAGAACACTGAATACCAATTTAGCTGAAGAGAAATCTACTTTCATCAACACACTGACACTGGACAATTGATTTCGCCCGTAGTACGACATGACCATTAATGGTCGATTCATACTTAAAGCCATAATCCGCTCAGCCGGCAAAATAACGAAATGATTTCGCCACAACCTGATCTTTTGTAATAGTGGCGCAATTTTTCGTAATTTTGACGGCTTGACGAAAATACGGCTGTAAGTGCACATCGCTTATTACTCTCTCTGCCGCACTCATGTGAAAAAATGTAAAAAACATTTATTTCAAAACCACTTAACAAATAAAAGCTTGACAACGCATAACAAATAAAATAAATAATATTACTAACTCAGCAAAAGTCACTAAACCAACGTTTTAACCACCAGTTAATAAAGGAACAGTTTTGACTGAATTTTTATCAATTTGCTTGGTTTAGTGGAAACTGCAGAATAACTTTATAAAGAGAAATAGAATTTTCAAATGGGTCCCATTTAGTACCTACAAAAGTTAGCGACTCTGCTCCGACTCTGAAGCACACGGACAGTACTTACTACAGCTTACTGCTTGAGTAAGCTTGAGTTTGGTAGTCGACACACACAGTCACGTTCAGTTTTAAAGTTAGGTCAAGCTACAAAATCTAAGACACAATATATATCGCCAGCATTCATAATATGTTTCATACAATCGAAGATTGTCAAAAATAGAAATTTCATATTTTTCTTAAATTTATGCTTCAGGAACAGGTTTTTTGGTAACCAGGCATTCTTGACTAAAAGTTGCAACTAAGTCTCCGATTTCGTTCCATATATGACCAATACACAGCGCTCGTGTATTTTCTGAAAAAAACGTTAAAAAACACATAAATAATGATTCTTTGTTTCTATTACAGAATCACGTTACGCAAAAACACCAGAATAATACAGTACCGTTAACAGTACATACAAATCAAGTGTAATGAATACTTTAATGAATACAGGCGGTAGCTAGCCAAATCAGCCAAAACGTCCCATTTTTCTAGCTTTCAATAACAGTACTCTAGTCTAGATGGTTATTATAACAAGAATCTTCAAGATTAATGTAAGAGCGATAAGAAACTCCAAGGTGGAATGCATAAAGGCAATCTAACGATCTGTGTGGTTTTGTATCTCAAACCTGACCCTTACTCGCGCTGAGCTCTCAGAAACCAATCAACAAACCATTGGCAAACCTGCAAAAGGACTTTCATATCGCACTAAATGCCACTGTTTGGGGTTGTAGGGTCGGTGAAACCACATGGCGTGGTCCAAGGAAAGGCCTAGGTTTGCTTTGGAACCGGGATAGTAGCGCGAGGTGCACGCGTTCACCGCCCAGAAGTCGGAAATATAGCCCAGCGCACTGCACGCACTGCGATCGTCCATCCAGCCTGACAGAAAGCATCAAGAGTACATAATAGTGTCTCATTCACTCATATTAGTGTCTCAAGAGAACACTCTTCAGCCTGCCTGTATCTAAGCACAGACAGAAATGTGCTCGTCGTTACCTGTCTGAGTGCAAGAAATGGACCTTTCTGATGACTACCTGTTATTGCTATTGGTCGATAACTTCATGAATATTTGTCTATATTTATTGCACAAAGCTCTATTAAGGGGGGGGGGCTAACAAAAAGGAAAAAATTAGGTCTCCATAGCTCAAAAATCACACAAAGCGGAAAAACACACAATAAATAAAAAAAAATTTTTATTTAACTAAAAATTATCTATTTTATTAAAATACAACATAATTAATAAAAAAAAAATACCATATTTAATTTTAAAAAACCCAACAAACAAATTTTAAAATAAAAATAAATCCCCCTTAAGGTGGTAGTAACGTTTTCGACAGTTTTGCAGGAGTAACATTTGACAACTACTTACGATTAATTTTCAATCAATAATTTATAGTACGCATATTAATTTAGGAAACTGTAAATTATTATGAGATAAATGCTTGCTAAAATAGCTTGAAACAATCATTTTTAAATTTCACAGAAAATATTTTTCAGCCAGTTATGACAATTTTTCGTAAATTTTATGTTTAGCTAAGCCAAAGTAGTAGCTAGTCAAAAACGCCGTTTATTGAAAAAAAAAAATGACACACGGGCATGTCAAAAACCTTCAATTTAGATGCCAAAACTTATCCTTCCGCTTTTCACTTTTTAAGATTACGTCATATTTATGCAACATTTCTTTTTGAACTAAGTGCATTACACAAAACTCCGCAAAACTTGACAACTACTAGAGGGATTTTGTTAAAAATTTTGGATAAATTGGCACACATATGTGTTCGCTTTATGCTAAAATTTCAAAAATTTTGTTGGCTTAAATTTTGCGTTACATCAATTTCATTCACAGAAATCTGTAAAAATGTACTTTCGTGGACTAAATCTCAAGTCTCAATGTTGCAATCCTTTCATGCGTTATTTTACATGTTTTTTAGACAATTTCTGATGTGTCATTTTTTTTATTTGTATTAATTTAGCCCATTTCGTGAAAAAATTAGATTCAAAAAATTTGTATATTTTTCAAAATTCCAAAAAATTCAAAATTGAAGGTCCGTAACTTCTTTTCTACATCATATAAATACACCAAACTTAGCATTAAAATTCACCCTGTTATTGACTATGTTGGTGTAAAGAATAAAATTATTTGGAATTACACTGTCAATTTTATAAGCAAAACGTGAAAAATGCAAAAATTCACGAAATTTGACTACTTTAACAGTGTCTGCAGACTAGCTTGTTACAGATTTAAGCTAGATAATGTGCATAAGTGTAGTTTCAGTCAAGTACCTTAACGTGAAAAAGACAGCTATTAAATTCATTGAGTCAATCAAAAGTTATAGCACGTTATAAAAACTGTCGAAAACGTAACTACCACCTTAAACAGACATAAATCCCTTCGTCAAGAAAGAAGTCAAGCCCCTTTGTCTATCGGGCCGCAGTTTTCAGCAAAACAAGCATGCTTCGTTTTACTTTGCCAGTATAATATTGCACTTTCTTTTCTTTTTGTCCAATATAAAAACACTGTAGTTTTTACCCGTATTGCCACATGGCAAAATCCAGAAATCTAAAACTGTGGCCGAAGCTTTACGAAGCATAGCATCCGGGTTCAGTGGCCTCACTTGGAATGTTTGATTTACCAGATATTTTCTGCGACGTTCTACTCTTCTTCGTTCTTTGTCGTTCAGTGTTGGCTTTCTGTAAACAACCAGATATTTTGTTCAGTGGTATAGCCAGAAAAAGTTGATACTGACAGACACTAGACAGGTAAAAACAAAGTAAAAAAGTAAGACAGGTAAAAACAAAGTAAAAAAGTAAAGAGATGACTTTTTACTACGCAAGATGTCGAGATACGGTTAATCTTAGGCCAGAGCTTCGAAAAAAACAGCTAGCAGTCTCCTCGCAAATATTTTGGTGAATGCGAACGCACTTATAATATAACTTTCAAGAATATGAAAAGGGCTTATTCGTTAATCCACTGATGGAATGCTAAGAATAATACCAGGTTGAATGGTGACTTTCCACTGGCCTATGTAAACAGCTTACGTATAGGTGTAATCAAAACAGAGGAAGTTCGGACGGACTCGGAGTAATCAAATTAGGATGATTTACTTACGTCACTTAGGACTTGGAGACTTGGGTGGATTTATCCACGGTGGTTTTTAAAAACCATGGTTTTACGTACGTTTGTATATAATTTGCACATAATTTCAATACGAAATATCGAATGATTCGTTACGAATTTCGTAGATTTTCTATAACCATGGTTTTTGCTCAGTTGAAATTTCAGCAGAAGAAAAACCTGCTATGCTGTAGAGTTCTGCCACTAGCAAATTTTCCGGGCCGGGCCCGCTACAGGTCCGGCGGGCCGTAGCGGGCCGATCCCGGGGCCCACGGGCCGGCCCGGAGTGGGCCCGGAGCCCGCGGGCTGGCCCGGCACAGACTTCAGCAAGTGAGAAAATGCATTGTGTGTGCGTCTGAGTGTATTATAAGTGCCTGCGCACTTGTAAAAATCAATATATATGCAATGCAGTCATTGTTCATACGTTGCTGAAGCTCGAGACGGCCCTGGGCTTGCGGATTTCTAGGCCCGGCGGGCCGCGCACGGCACGGGGCCCGGAGTTTTACAGGCCGGGCCCCGGGCCGGGCCCATTTCTGAAAAATCTCTCCGGGCCGGGCCCGGGCCGGCCCGCGGCCCGCTACAGGCCCGGGCAGAACTCTACTATGCTGCAGGTTTGAAATTTCAACTGAGCAAAAACCATGGTTTTTGAAAATCGACGAAATTCGTAACGAATCAGGTGATATTTCGTAATGAAGTTATGTGCAAATCATATAAAAACGTACGTAAAACCATGGTTTTTAAAAACCACCTTGGTGAAATCCACCATTGAGTCGGAGCTGGACGTTTAATCACGAAGAAAGGCTTGTTATTATCATTAAATTTTTCGAACCTCTAAAAGGGTCGATTCATGGTTGCAGCCGACAAAAAATAACGCCACGAATAATGTATTTGATGACCTAATGGCGTGATGTATTGTAAAATTCGTCGCCTGCACGGACATACGGCTGCTAAGTATGCATAATCGAACCTCACGAGTTACGATTAAAGTAATTTTTCATGCCCAAATCTCTTTGAGGTTTGCATTGAGCACCAGTTTTGGCCTATAGCAACCCTTAAGTAAAAAATACGACATTGAAAAATTTTCGTACTTGAGTTCATCTTGACAAATATCAATTGCATCCCTAACTTGATCTGGTTTAGGCACTTCAGGCATCGGTGTGGTATGTTGACAGAAAGAAAGCCTCGAAACAGCAGCCTGAAATTACAACAAAGGCAGCATAACTATGACAATACTATTCCGCACTAGAGTTAGTTATAATTGTAACCGTATCCTGACATGAGCAACTCCAGTTACAGCTAAAGTGTATCACGACAGGAATATCTTACTTAGATTAACATCAAGCGTATTCCCGCGAGTAATAACTCGGAGGTAAATCAAACAGCCTGAGCAAAAATTGCAGAACCCTTAACAAAACAGGTGGCGCGATTTCTATAACTGACTGCACTCTTGACAGTTCCAATTCGTTCTTCTCGTAATAGAATCACGTGTTTCCTTATAAACACAACACCGTTTTGGCGCCACAAGACCCAAAATGAACTGGTTTATATTAATTCAATGGTAAATGGTAAAGTACAATAACACAAACATCACACATGGACACCGACTCGCTTCCAAGAAATCATAGCGGGACGCTCTAACCATACATGTACACGGGGTCTCCGTCTGGGGGGGGCTTGTCCCGAAATTTTCGACATTTTAGGGGGGGCTTGTCCCGATATTTTGTCCCAAAAACGCGAAAATTTCCAATTTTTGCCTAAAATTGGGAAATTTTTGCGAAATTCCGATATTTTTAGCGATTTTTTCGTTTTTTCGGTCATTTTTGAGGCAATTTACGGCGATCTGAAGCGATTTTGGGGTTTCAGAGAGGGGGGCTTGTCCCAACTTGTCAAATCTGAGGGGGGGCTTGTCCCGGAATTTCAAATCTGGGGGGGGCTTGCCCCCCCCCAGACCCCCCCCCATGTACATCTGTGGCTCTAACCACTCTGCTACGATGTCACTACTCTATTAGACTCTAGTCTCTATTAGACACCACATGCATACTCGCACATACTTTACTTCATAATTATTATGTTTGTTTGTTTGCTTCTGTTTTTAGTATGCATCTGGTGTTTCCTCGCGCGGGCTCGTTCTTCTTGACCTGTGGCAGACAGCCTGAATTCTACAGCAAGATTACAATCGCTGCGAGAGGTGATAAAAAGATTTTGCTTTACTCTATTGTTGACTTACGGTTTGGTAAGAGATAATAGCATTGAAAATAACTTCGTCTTCCTGAATTGCCTTGACGCCACGAGATACAAATGTGGTTCCATCCCGGACTCGGTCAACATGATAGGTTAATGGAGGACCCACCACTCCTACAATTAACATACAGGTTATGATACGTTTTTAACTTAAAAGGTATACAGGTAGAATGACGCAATTAAAGAGATTGTCTACCTGTAATCATCGTTATTCGTCAATATCACCCCTTCCATAAGTACCTTCTCTGTAAGAAAAACGATAATACTTTTTGCCTAACAACAAGCTTACCATAACTGAGGTCACTGCACTGTTTCTAGATGTACATAAACTTTAATTCAAAAATATGTAGCTGCTGCGCAGATCTGTCACGTGATTTAATACAACCAAGAGTACATAACAGGAAGAGTATGACAGTATTCTTAATATGCTGTGGTGATTGCATCCAATGCTGAGCGCAAAGTAGCCCATTTTCGTATGGTTTTGAGGGGGTATCCCCCTCAGTTCAAAACATGGTACTCAACTGAGGGGGAGGAGTGGCTTGCTTAGTGTCTTGAACTGAGGGGGGCGGTACTCTCCTCTGAAAACCGTACCGTAAAATGGCTATTTTGCGCTCATCATTGGACGCAAGCCCAATAGCATAATAGGGAAAGCGTCATACTCTTCCCATTATGTACTCTTGGTCTTGGTGCAACCAAATGACTTTAGTATTACAATATGTGGCCAGCGCCTGACGGGACAAGAATGTTAATGAAATAGATAACTAAGTCCAGCCAGAAACTAAGTAGTCCCTGGATTTTGGAAGAAGGAATCCCCCACCCCCCCTTATACATGTGTGCACTAAGCATATCACGACCACAAAGTACGTATTTTAAAAGAGAAGGTGGATATATCCTGCATGTAACCGTTATAATGCAAATATCGATTAGGATTCATTTCTTACAAACATACCCGTGTTGCTGTTGCTTTGGGACTTTGGAAATTTTCATTAGACTCAGGAGAAGTATTCATCAGGCCGATGAATAAAACAGAACTCAACTCATGTTCAGCTTCATTGTGCCCGAAAAACGCACAAATTACTTTACTAATCCGATGGGGTTAGTGTTAATATGTGCCACATATACTAATACTAGAAGTTAGTAGTGCATTGCAGGATCTTCCAGACCATTACTGTTGCAGGCGACTCATCAGTGGAGCTGCTAGACAGTAATTTGCTTTGGGAGTATCAAACAAATTAATAAAAAAGTGATTTTTAAAAATAAAAGTTGGTTTCGTCGCCTCCTGCCTAATCTCAAGTGTAGTTTATTTGTTAGTAAAACATAGAAGTTCCAATAGCTTCGCATTAGCTAAACTGAATTTTCCGTGGAAATTCTTTTTATTGCTAATGCGGATAAAACGCTCTTTTAATTTACGTTTACTGTATCCTTTGTTCAACAATTTAGGTATAATCGCTTTTGTTCGTTCCACGAAATCCGAAAGATGACTAGTTAGATTAAAATATCGTATAATTTCATTGGTAAAAGTATTATATGCACACGAAGCTGAGATGTTGCCATCCAGATGCGGTAAGGATATAGTCGTGAAATTAAATTTGTCGCGTTTATCGAAAACTTTCGACACAAATTTGTTATTCTCGATGACGATTGTCATATCTAGTACGTCAGCTGTTTTATTATTAGTATTAACTTTGTTGAGTGTGAGAGTATTAGGATAAACGTCTTCGTAGCAGGTTTCAAAACAATCGTCATCGTTGAATAGCGTAATGTCATCAATATATCGGTAAACCCACTGCAATTTTGATCGTTTGGCGTAATCTTTGTTCTTTATTAGATTTTTCACGTATTTGATTTCATACGCAAAAAGCACTAAGTTAGCGATGAAAGGTCCCACATTGGTGCCCATGGGTATACCGATTATTTGTTTAAGTAATACATTACCACAAGTGAAGTAACTGTTATCAATTGTCCATTTTGTTAGGTCAAACATTTTGTTAGTGTCCACATCCATACCCGAAGTGGAGTTTTTGTACCAGTTTGCACTGTTCCTGTGCAGGGACACTCTACGATTTTGGTTGAATGCAATAGGCAATATGTATTTGATGCTTTCTTCGATTTCCGAATGTACCAAATTTGTATAAAGTTTGCCGAAGTCGAAAGTATTAACGCTAGTGGCAGAGTGATATCGATTAATTTCCTGCATGTCATTGATAAGTTTTTGATTATTGCTGATGATCCAGAAGGGGTTAATATTCCAACAATTCATCAGGCAAAATTTACAATAATTTTCGATAGCCTACATGAACCTAGGGTTTGTCTTGTCCAGTAGTTTGCCAGCACAAACAAGGTAGATCATTAGTTCCGGTTCTAGGGGGACAAAATCAGACAAAAACATACGCATACCTCCCTTGAGAAAATAGCAGTGAATGCTATTTGGTTGAAAACTCTCGTCAGGCAAAGTTTCGTGGGCGGCACTCATGGCTTGCCCAATGAACTGTCCCCCGTAAATATTGTCAATGTAAGGACGGCTAGTCATACAGCAAGAACTTCTAAAAATATTGAAATTGCAATAATTGCACTTGCTGAAATATTACTTTTTTTGCAATTTCGACAGCGCTTAAAACAAATAATAAAAGCTTTGACCTAAACGTCCCGAAGACTGCAACAAAACTTGGACTTTTCAAATAAAGAAAAATTAAAATAAAAATTTTACCTTTTCCAAAAAGCTACTAAGTAATACTATTGACAAAACAGGCTGGAACTAAAATCTGACAAAAATAAATGCGGCACTTACTTATTTTGATGGCATGAGTTCTGCGTCTACTTTCCGCACTCATGATAGTCATGATCTATTCTTTCGTTTTCGTCACGAAATCACAAGTTTCGTTTTCTCCAATGGTGAAACTATTTTTTGTCAAACTAGACCACTAGACGTCTATCTTCTTTCGATTAGTGCAAATAGCAGAGTTTTTTTTCAAAAAAAAATTGTGAGCAAAATAGAGCAAAATTTCAAATTCAGTGAGCAAAATTTCAGATCGGTGAGCAAATCGTAAATTTGCTAGTTTACGTTTTATACTTGGTTATTGCCATACGCATACCCAGAAAAACGGATTTATTTCACTTTTAACGCTAAAAGCTACACATATTAGCACATTTCATTCAAAAACAACGCTAATTTTTTGTGAAGTGGGTCCAAAACACCAAAAAGTATACATTTGGCGGGCCAGCAAGGGTCCAAAAGCTATCAAATTTGGAAATATTACAAAAATTTTCGACATTGGGAACCGTAAAATGAGTACAATCGTCATTATTCGAGACGTTTCCGACTGCAGAGAATTTTGGGACGGGCAACAAAAGATTAAGGGTACTACACCTTTGTGCTACACTTTACATAGAAAAAAGTTCGACTGCACATTAAGCAATTAAAAGGTGCATACACATGCATACAGGGGCGTAGCCAGGACTTTTAAAAGGGGGGGGGGTCGCGCCTTGTCCACTTTTTTGCTCACCTTTTGGCACTCACTATTGCGGGGCACTTACTATGAGATGAACGAAATATAATTTTGGTCATTTAGATTAAATAAATTCACTGTTGCGGGGGCTTGGGGGCGGAGCCCTCAAAAAAAAATTGAGATTTTTCAATTTTTAGGCTGAATTTGGTCAACTTGAGACGTAACCTAAATTTTTTTCGGCCGAGCGATAAAACCCAAAGGGGGACCCTTGTTGACAATTTTTTTAGGTTCGACTCCCACGACCCCCCTGACTACGCCCTTGCATGCATATGCTTTGGTGGAAGATAAAAGCAAGGAATACTAAGCCACGGAGTTGCGGGGGTCTGAGGGCGGCAGTCCCCAGAAAAAAAGTTGGAGAAATTTTATATTTTTAGGCCAAACTTTGTCAATTGGAGTTGGAGACCTATCGGTTTTTTTTTCAATCAACCATAAAAAACCAAAGGGGGGGTTCTTTTAGAACCGTGAGCAGAATTTGAGCAAAATTTCAATTTTGGTGAGCAAAATTTCAAGATCGTGAGCATTTGCCCGGTATTTTGCCCAAAAAAACCCTGGAAATAGTATATAAGACAATTCAATTTGTCTAATCGGAACTACGAGTTCGCTCGATGCTTTACTCATTTTTTCCTCAAGACGCAATGCAAAAGCAGCATTAGAAATAAAATGTATTATACATATTATATCTTACTTGAACGTGTTTTCGTCCAGTTTCTGCAGCTTCAAAATTGACTGCATTACGATGTGAATTCAATTTCTAGAAAAAAATCCAAAGTTTTATAAAAGCATGACTTGATGAAGCAAATTAGTAAATAAAAACAACAACGGAATCTCCATTTTTAAATGACTATCATGCCACTCCCTTATCAACAACGCGTTTAGGTCAGGGATAAAAAAACAGAAAAAATACCCACAAATTTTAAGCTACGACTCGACTTGACGATTTACGATTAGGTGCCCCGACAATTACATAAAGAATTTGTGACATATAATATGCTTATAAACAATATGGTTATATACGACCAAAAACTGGGTTATCCGTTTTACATTCGCTCAATAATTCATGTGTTCCGTATGCCAAATATATGCTATATTTTGATCGTTTCAAAATATAAAATATTAAATAAATCCAATTTATTTACAGTATGAAACTAAAAAACTCGCGATCAAGCTGGGTTCATACTTGTCCTTCCTTAATCCTCAAGGAGAAATGAAGGACAGGACAAGTTTTTATCATCTGCTTTAAAGTGTAGACAAACGTTCGGATAACTTTGACTTGATCCAGTCACATTTAAGCAAAAAAGTCAATTGGCCATTGGCTCGACGCCTCTGACAGTCTACCCAAAAGCATGCTTTCGGTCGTCTACTTAGCTTGAAAAGTGATATACTAATTGACTAAAAAGTCGACTAAGAGACTAAGAGAATACAAAAACCTACGAGAGCATTCAAGAACAATACTATACAAAACTAGTTGTTTACTATTAAACTTTGAATGACATGTAAAATACGAACAATTTATACGTACACGAAGCCACCACCAGTTAACACCAATATTACTGCGACCAGTATATATTTTGAGAAATATATATATACTCTTATGAAATACAGCACTTTATTAAACGTTGCTGAATCAAATTGGGTAAATTAATACTACAGTGTTACTTGAAGTTCGGTTGCATTGCCGCATTTACAACAATTTTGAAAGTGTGTCTTGTTTAACAGTATATCAGAAAAACATTCGCTTATTCCTTCACTCACGAACCGCTACTCAGAATTTAAGGCGCATAAAATGCATTTCAATGCCATAATAACAACTTGCCTCAAAATTCAAGTTTTATATAAGTTTATTTGTGTGAACACACCATGGCTACAGCAGGTTGGGTTCATCACCAAACAGACAATCGAAATTCACCATCGATTATGGTGTTGTAAACTAAAACTAGTGTTACCTAAACTAATTTTTTTTTCTGGAAACGGGCTGTAGCCTTCCTTTTTCATCTTTCAGAGTCAGCTATAACAACTAGTGGTCAATATGACACTTTCCACACAGCTTAAACAGCCATTAAAATCAAATATGAAATGTAAAGCTGCCAAATTTGAAGAAATGCGTTTTTGTAATTAGCTTCGATTTTTGGTAACCTTCTAGTGCTGACTTCGAAATCAAGTGTTGACAAAAATTGCAAACTGCTATCCCCAAAATTGCAACGGTTACAGGTCCCGGTTGCGGTTCCAATGGTCCAATGGAAAAAATGTCTATATTTTCACGAAAATGTGCTTGCTCTTGAACCAGACTTGAATTGAAAAATGTGTGACTGAAAATGTTGCTAAAAAACTGCTCGCCAAAGTCACCTTCTGCAAACGCCTAAATACTCATGGCCTAAGATAGGATATTTTTAATCGCCGACCAAGACACAATGCCTCGCTGTCGAACGTTTGCCCTTCTCATATGGAAATAATGTTGTGCGCTCTCTTAATTTCCTTCAGTCTCCTTAAATTTATTCACGTTACTAGGTTAGTACCCTACACCATATTATATAACCCCGCTTCTTCTATAAACAGTTATTCGTTCTTAATCCAAGACCATAATTCGGCTGACGGCTGGACGTTTTTTGTTTCTAGATTCAATTATAATTCATTATCATTCGCGGAACTGCACCAAATCGGTTAAGCTAGGGAACAGGAATGGGTCTGAATTAACTGTATTAACTACAATAACTCGACATAGAATTTGCGTATCTTTCCAAGAATTTGCACGTTTATGCAATTAACATAGATTAGCAACTGTGTCTAATTTGAAAAAGGTCTCATGCTCGTGTGTTGAGTTATTGCAGTTAATTCAGTTAATCTAAGCCAGTTAATCCGAGTTTGTGAACAGGCCCTTAGAAAAAATTCAGCGGGATGGGGCAGCCGCAACGGTATAGTTCCGATTCAGCTGAGATGCAAGTATCGATCTAACAGGCTTCTAGCTCAAGCTTAGACTCAAGTTTAACTTATTTAGTGCAGCCAACCGAATATATTTTAGCATTTTAGAGAATTTGAAACGTTCCCAAACTCAGACACGAACAACTTGTCTTGGAAGTTAGACCCACTGCTTTACTACATTGGATATATGAGGCTTAGCTTGATCGAAGCAAAAGTGGTTCCCTATGGCACACAGGAATACAAAAAGCAAGACACCTGTTTCAACTGAAACCAGTGCAAAAAGTGTACCAAAGTAATGACGTGATTCCGCTTCTCATTTATGAAAGTCAGAAACTATAAAGTATTCTCAATTTTAACAATAACGTTTCAGTTTAATCCCCAATGTCCAATATAGCAACAGGTCCTAGAACGAATCACCGCTTTGCCCAGTGTGCCCTTGGGTGATCAGACACTCTTGCAAAATTGTGGCTACAAGTTGTCCTTTTTCATTCCACAAACGACCGTTGCTCAAAGCTCTGGAATTCTCTGAAAAGTTGTACACTACTCTTTACTGAAATTGACTTAGAAGTTTTTATACGGCTGACTGCAACTAGCAAAGGGAAAATCATCAAAGAATTCTATCATGGTTATAGCCAAAAAATCCTTTTTTAAAAAACTAGGGAGGTGAAACTGTATAAAATAAAGAAAAAAGCATGCAAGAGAACTGCATCTTTAGAAAAAATCTAACATGCTATGTGTAAGATATACTCTTTCAATTATATAGATTATTATACAACTGAGCACAATATTGTGTAAAAACGGGCTGGTGGCAATGGCAGCAATTATTATTGATAAGTATTAAGTCACTGTATTTTGCTTTTTTAATTCCAGTACAAAATTTTAAAAGTATGTAATCTTATGTCCTACTCCTAATACACAAAAAAAGAAAATGTACCATAGTACCTATATCTATTACGGTGCATGCATAACTTCCTTCTTCTCTATCTACATTTCTATCTGAATAAAGTCATTACTTTCTAAAAACTACAAGTAACCTACAAAATAAAGTCTAAATGGTGTCACAAAACCAACCCTAACCTGCAAATGGGCTTTCATATCTCAGCAAATGCCATTCATTGGGTTCATAGGGTCTGTGAAACCAGATGGAATGATCCAGGGACAGCGCCAGATTAGACTTAAAATGGGGGTGATAGCGAGAGGTACACGAGTTGACGGCCCAGAAGTCAGAAATATAGCCCACCACGCCATAGCCTAGACGCTCGGTGATCCAGTCTAAAATAAAAAAAATGAATTAAATTAACAGAAGCAGTAATACTATAAACAAGCAGCAATTTCATGCAAATCTTGTCTGCCACTTTTATCACTTTCACAAAGCTTGAACCTGTCGCCTTGCAATGTTACTCTCTATGATATACATATTTAGTTTAATACAAATTACTTGGATTTTTCGAGTTTAGCTGCCTCATCGTGTACCGTAGTGTGTATATACTAATTAACAGTTTGCATGTTTTTTCAATTTTTAAAGCACGTATCAATAACGTTTTCAAGAATGAAATACATATTCAGATAAATAGGTATATTTAAATGAATCTGTGGACTCCTTAAAAGACGTCAGCGATTGCCTGTTTCTTAAAACTGGATTCATTTTAACAGAATTCCAGTGTAAGCACATAGCTTTAAAGTTTTAGAACGCTTAAAACTACAAAGCTTAAAACTGCAAGTTGCAGTATTAAAGCACTTTTTGAAAAAAGAAAAATTGTCTTCTTTTGTAGCATATGAAGCGTGAAAACAATAGAAAATTGCAAACTTTAAAAACTATTAAAGTATTAAGTCAGTTACTACCCAGAAACCTTAATAGTTAATTACATATTCACTACTGAAATTCTTATATTGTATGTACCTGAAATCTTAAAAATTGGCACTGCTTAATAACCTATGTAGGTTATATGTAATACAAACAAACCAGATTTTAAATGAAATATTAATGCATTAATCAAACTGACAAGTCAAGAGTTGATAAATATTACCGATAGGCTTTATATCTAGTACGTAACATAGTTAACATGACACAGACATATAGATAAAAAGCACATCTTAGTACTAAGCATGTATGTGTAGGTTAACCAGCGGTAAAGTCTTGAAAAATAAGCTTTCATTATAGAAATGTCACATAAATCAAAAATACGTACAATTTACGCTGCAAGAAGACCGTCTTTAAGCGTAAATACCTGTCAGCATTGCGATGCCGATAGGAAAAACAGTCTTTGTGAACCTTAGTGCAGGCGAGAGATGCAAGCAAACTATACTAAGTAAAGTGAAGAAGTTTTCCAGAACCACATGAGATGGTAGAATGAGATAATCTAAAAATAATCCATCGATGATATTGTAGAAACAAAAGCACGTTACAGCCATCTGCGACAGTATTTGAGCACTGGAAGTGGCTTTAGAATTTATACTGCCATTTAGTTCAGAATGACTATGCACTTTATCGACGCAATCTCATCCTACTAACACACAACAATGTGAGCTATTTTTTAACATGAACTTTAAAAACACACTTTTGTTTCCATCCAGCAACACCCACGCATCCATGGATGGGCCGGGCGTTTTCCGCAGGTACAGACCCACATCCACAGGCTTCATGCGAAATGTCTGATTGACCAAAGCTTTGCGACGGCGCTCACAATGGCGTCTTAACGTTTCGCTAATACCTGGCTTTCTAAAAAAGATATAAACTTCTTTAATAAATCGTAAAAAACTCTTTCCGGCTGTGTCCAAAAAAGTGCCCCAAAAAGTAGTTAAAGATCCAAAAATTGCAAAATTTTTTCCGGCTGTCTTCGGAAAAAAAACAAGGATCATCCCGACTTCACCTGTTGGTCCCGTGCATCTGTGTTGTAGACGCTCAGACATGCATGCACTGTCAGTGAAGTAGACAGAAATGCTTTATACAGAAAGCAGAGTCTACAGCGTTTGTAGACTTTACTCTTGCTTGATGTGTGTGTGTGTGTGTGTGTGTGTGTGTGTGTGTGTGTGTGTGTGTGTGTGTGTGTGTGTGTGTGGTGTATGATAAACTACTAAATAATGCAACCGAAAGACTTTAAAACTAAAAGCGACTAAATCTCACTTGAGTTCATTTTGACACACTTCGATTGCATCTTCCAGCTGATCAGGTTTCGGCACGTTCGGTATGGGAACAGAATGAGCAATAGACGGCCGCTTGGAAATCTGAAATAAAAAAATCTAGACGAGTACACAAAACCGCAAAATTCTAATGCTATATTTGCATTTCCACTTTTGGGCATATAATCCAAACGGTTTCTAAAGTCCATCGTACATCATCATCATCTAAATCATAAGGTCATCTAAAGTCTTGCGTACATCAGCTTTTAAAACATGGACTCGAGATATGGATTACAGGGCCATGGTCGAATATAGAAGATTAACTGTAGCGTTCGATACTGCTCTTATACGTTTCTGTTCAAACCATGAGAGTATGTTAGCTGAACAGAAAAGTTCTCGAGCCTTTTTCAATTATATTAAATCTAGAGTGAAACCTAGAGATACTATACCTCCTCTGAGAGAAGTAAATCGAAATATTACTGACTCATGCAAAAAAGCGGAACTGCTGAACTCTTATTTTGCTTCGGTTTATGTAGATGATGATGTGACTCCTAATATAGTTGCGGGGGCTTTTCCAACGTGCTCACATTTATGGTTCGATGTACTTGATGTATACTGTAACCTTTCAAAGCTAAAATCATGCATGGTATCTGGTCCAGACGAAATACCGTACTTATTTTATAAAACATTTGCAGCCGAACTAGCCTTTCCTATTTTCTTTATTACTCAGTTTGCGTACCACTTTGGTGAGCTACCGAACGACTGGAAAGATGCCAATGTAACTGCTAAATATAAAAAGAAAGGGTCACGTTCAGATGTCGATAGTTATAGGGATGTCTCTTTGTTGTGTGGTGCGTCTAGACCACTAGACGCTATATTAAACGACCATTTATTGAAGCACTGTATGGATAATTCTGTCTTTTCTTCCACGCAACATGGTTTTCTTCCTAGACGCTCTACTGTTACAAATCTTATTGACTCTTACTCCAAATGGGTTAAAATATTAGACAATCATGAAAATATTGACGTTGCTTTTATAGACCTGAAGAAGGCTTTTAATACTGTTTCACATACAAAATTACGTAGTAAGCTAAAGATGTTGGGGTTCAATGGAAAGCTTTTGAAATTATTATTTTTGTTTATTAGCGGTCGTAGGCAGAGAGTTGAACTTGATGATAGTTATTCAAGCTGGAGTTGTGTTACTAATGGCGTCCCTCAGGGATCAGTATGCGGCCCAACGCTCTTTTTAATATATGTAAACGATCTTTTGCTTGAATTGGGCAGCAAAGCATCATGGTATGCAGATGATTTCAAAATCTATAGTTCTGGGATGGACAGATACGTCATGTTACAAGCGCTTTTAGACAAGTTTAGTGATTGGGTTAAAATTTGGCAAATGAATATTTCTGTTAAAAAATCATTTATTTTACCTCTTGGTTTCAATAACGCAGCAGGACAGTATTTGTTTGGCAACTCTGTTATAAATTATACAGATGGTGTATGTGATTTGGGCATATAATTAGCGATAAGTTTAAATTCTCTCATCACATATCGAATGTTGTAAAAAAGGCAATTTTGCTTTGTATATGCTTCAATCGGGTATAGTTTCGCAAGATATTGATCTGAAAATTCGCTTATATTGTATCTATGTTCGCCCAATCCTAGAGTACGCGTCTGAAGTTTGGTCTCCATTTCTTATTCATGATATTCGGAAATTAGAATCTGTCCAAAAAAGATTTACTCGTAATTTCTGGAATTTGAGAATCCTGGAATATGAAGAGAGATGCAGTATTTGAGTTCAGACGTTTGCTTCGACATTTGTGCCTCATGTATAGAATTGTTCATGGCTTACCTGTTCTGAATCCATATGACTTGTTTATATTCAGTGAGGATAGCCGCACGAGAGGTCACTGTTTTAAACTGCGGCAATTTATTTGCCATTCTAACACGGCTAAGTATTGGTTTACGAACAGAATTGTTGAACCATGGAATTCATTCTCAGAGTCTACCGTTTCTGCTCCCTCATTTAAGAAGTTTAAGGAACGGTTGACGAGCGAGTCTATTAATTTAAAAAGGTTTTTAACGGTTTTTAAAGAATAACTAAACAGCATTTTGTTGGTTGTTTGACTATTATTTTTATTTATTCTGATTTTGTGGTGATTATTAGTTCATGTCGACGACTTTTTCAGTTTTTGTTTTTCTTTGTTTATTTTTAACATGTTATCAGTCTGTTATTTTTGTTTTCAATGCTTGTTTATTTGTTC
>JASANF010004786.1:0-21283 GCA_030248245.1 Trissonchulus sp. WLG1_4
GTATATTTTTGCGTTCTTGGTCAGTTTCGTATTGCTTATTGATATTAATATGAAAAGTCCAGAGCACTATTAAAAACGTTAGTTTATGCACACGTTTCACAACGCATTTATTTAAGCTTTATTTAACACTTGAAGCTTTTATAAGCATTTTTTTACGCATTAGAGAGTTATTTTTTGCTTTACCATCCACAAAAAGAACGTCGTCTTGTTTTATATCTAGCTCGGCTTGACGAAAAAGCTTGCCCTGTAAATTTGCAAATTGGGTTTTTGGTAGATCGAGACGTCGGTATCCGATTGTTTCCATAGTTTCGATTTCTTCTTTCTTGTACTCTATATATGGTTTTTCTCTTCACTTTTCCGTTTTCCGCAATTCTACGTTTCTTTTTGCCTTTTCTACTCGTATTTCGGCACCCGTGTGGCATGTCTTTTTTGGAGGCTATTTTTGACTTGAAAAACTTTGTTTTTCGCCGTTTATATTTTGTTTTCTGGCGCTTAATCTTCCTTCTTCGTATCGGACAGTTAATTTTTCTGGTTTTACGTTTAATTTTTTGCAGCCCAACTCCAAACTTTCTTTTCAGGCATCGTTTGCACTTTTTCTTGATTCGAAAAAACTTGACTCGTTTTCTGCCAGATCTGCTAGCGTATTTTGACAATTTGACTTCGTCATCGTAATGAAGCAAACATTCGATAGTTGGCATGCAACTGAGCTTCGCAAAAATCTTCCATATCTAAATAGAAGGTCAGGGAACCATTCACTGGCCATGGTTCATTTTGGTTCACTTGAAAACTGAGGATTGGTCGTTTATCTGTGTTCATCATATAATTATTATAAGGAAGAAACTGGAATGCTCCACACGGAAATCCACTATCTCCAGGAAAGTTTGATTTGAAACCCACTAGAATGCTTAATTTCTCAGGATATTCTATCCACACTATTGGCTGGTATTCACCGGAAAAACAGTATCCGTACAGAAATGGTAGCGTGTTAAACGAGGGGACCGGTTTCGTTTGAGGTCGGTGTTGGCTGGCATACTTTGGATCAATGCTAGACAAAAACGTTACACATAGCAAACTATGACATTAATGTACAGTTCACAAAAACATGCTATTTACATTTTTAGGCTAGCCAAATAGAAAGCACTTTAGCTACTCAGATTGGTTGCTGTTTGACACACTCCTGCGTCAATTCTAGCCAATTAAAAACAAGTTCTATTGAACAAAGTGTGTTTTTTACTTAACCCTTTAAGGGGGTAGTGTCGCGAAAGCAGTCGGCTTTGCGTGGCTGTAAAGCTTCTTCAGTAATTTGTTTGAAACTGTTCTTTCTATATTTTCAAAATATATGCTACACAAATAAATTTGCCAAGTTTCAGCAAAATTCGCCCGCCCACAGAATTGCAGTTTGCAGTGAAGTCGCAAAGTCGGAAACATAACGTTTTGAAAAAACCTTTTAACACTCGATATTTACGTCACAATTATCAATTTATTTGTTTAGTTCGTTTTCACAGACTTAAAGCACAGTTCTGAAGTTTATGCACACAAAATTTAGTGCAAATTGCTTCAGTATCTTGTGAGTTATATACTCTTTTAAACTGTGAAATTGTCGTGAACTGTGAAACACTCACAGCAATAACGATAAATTGTGAAAATTTTAGAAGCTTATTTTGAAATCTACAGAAAATCGTACCTTCATTTTGCTTTTTCCTGTTGCGTCACTGTTATGACCCCGTTGCATAAAAGTTTGAACAGTCTAACAGCGTAACAGTCTAACAGTTGAACAGTGAATTCCGGTGCAAAAAATCTAACACTGTTAGTTGACTGTTAGACTGTTATTAACAGTGTTCAAACAGTGAATTTGAACAGTGAGCGTTGCGTCAAAACTAACAGTGTTAGTTTTTCACTGTTCAAATTTACTTAAAAACCTAACAGTCGATCGCCCACTGTTAAATTTTAATTACTGTTTGTATAGGTAATCTCAAATATGTTTATTTTACTTGAATGCGGATATTTGTTAATGTTATTTCAGTGTAGTAGAGTATTTTTGACGAGTAATAAGTAACATTAATGACACTGTGCAAGTTTCAAATAGATAAGTTAGGATTGTTCTAAAGTTATTTTAGTTTAGTTTTTAATGAGGTAAATAGCCTTGAAATAATTGTTCTAAATTAGAATTTAAAAATTTGAGTCTGATGAGGAAGAATGGGTACCTGAAGCGTTGCAATTAGCGATTCATAATTTGCCTAAACGGCGAATTTTTCGACCCCGAATGAACTTCAACTTTTTGCCGTACAAAAGCCAGTGGCGTTAACGACTTAATAATGAAAATATTAGTGTAATTTGTGATCTAGTAGCGCCATATTTGCGTCTTGAAATGTCCCACAATCAAGCATTATTGGTTGACCAGCAATGCAAAATAGCAGATTCGATATTTAGCGACGGCCGGAAACTTCAAACTCATCGGCGATGCTCACGGATAATAAATATAAATCTAATGCATAAAAATTTACTTTGTAAATTACGGAGTTTTAGTAATTTAGGCTCGAAAACAACTGACATATGTTAACATTGAAAAATTTACATAGGCAGCAATTAAGTAATGAAAGAAAACCGATTTTTGTGCTAAATAACCAAGTAAAAAACGTTGACTTGCATTAATATATAAGCATATGACTTATATGCAACAAACACCCAGCCAACTACACTGTTCGGATGGACTGTTAGACTGTTGAAATTCGACTACTACACTGTTGAAATTTTAGCGACTTTCAACAGTCGCTTTGTGCAACAAAAATTTCACCACTGTTATTTAACAGTCTAACATTTGAACAGTCTAACAGTGTTAGACTATTCAATTTTATGCAACGGGGCCGAAGTCAAAAGTTTCTACGTCGATATTCTACCCCATGTTTTTTCTCGACGTATCTAAAAAGTGATAAAAGCGTGAGTGGCCTTCTTCATAAATCATTTTCCATAATTGCATTAATTATAGTGCTTCACCATACGGTACAGCTCAAAATTAACATCATATGACTCCGGAGTCAGAGTCACTGACTTCATTTCGCAGTCAGTGACTGCAGTCAACCTATTGACGTCACAGGTCCAATTTACTTCCGGTAGTTTTGAAAATCAGTAACTGACTCCGGAGTCAGAGTCATTGACTCCGGAATCAGCATCACGTTAGTCATCACTATATTTTGTATATCTTAGAAACTTTGCTTTCACATATGTATACATATTTAATGGTAGTGATAACTAAGGTGATGCTGATTCCGCAGCCACTGACTCTGACTCCGGAGTCAGCTAATAAAAGTCAAAACTACCGGAAGTAACATTGAACCTGTGACGTCAATAGGTTGACTGCAGTCAGTGACTGCAAATTGACGTCAGTGACGCTGACTGCGGATTCATATGATGTTAATTTTGAGCTGTACTGTACCTAAGTACATATTACCAAGGTACATTTGCAAAGACAAACTATTATAAATATTAAATAGGTAATACTGTAAAGTGCAGGGGTCTGGGGGTGGAACCCCTCAAAAAAATACGAACTTTTTTAATATCTAACTATAAAACGTGCAGGTTTTATGCTCTTTTTTGCTCAAACGCAGCATGTTTGCCCACCACTAGCATGACAAACTCGAGGAGCGCCTTTGTCTCAGCTGAACACAGGCAGACAGGAGGGTGTTTTATCTAGGGTGAGACGCCCGAGACACACTACATATGTACTTTTGGTTCACACAATGCATCAGGCAGTGTTCTAAAGTCTGACAAAAAATAGTTGCGCCAGTTTCTTATTTCAGTGGCATGACTTCTGCGGCTACTTGCTATACTGCTGATAGTAAAAATCTATTCTTAACGTAACGTAACGAAATCACATGTTTCGTTTTCTCAAGTGGCGCAACTATTTTTTGTCAGACTTCAGTTATAGAAGACGCACATGCGCTCTGCAATGCGTCATGGCGTACACAACAATGCGCCCTCGTGTGTATTGATCTTAGTCCGAAACCAAAACTGACGTACTAATGCGTCAGAACATCTGCTGATCGGTACAACTTTGTTCCGTTTGGATTACGGAACAAGCGTATTTTCGAAGATATAATTCGATTGGCGAAGGGATTGGAGTTGTTTTTAGTAGTATTGGTTTCATCAGTAAAGCCGAAAGTAATGTTGCAGTCTCGACTGTCCGAGTTCTGGAACTTTTGACAACATTGTCCTGTAAAACATTAAATACTATCTTCGCATTAAAATGTATTTTTGTTATTTCAGTAAATGTTATTTTAGCATGTTTTGTTTTGTTTATTTAGCATTTTTGTTATTTTAGCAATTTTAAAAAAAGAGTCATTTATAAAATTTAGTATCCGCTGTAAAAATAAATTAGGGCCTATTCATTTACCGGATTATAATCGGACTAAACGGTTTAAAAATGTTGCTGAAAAAAGTTTTCCAAAACCTCCGGATTAAACAGACTTAACAGCTAGCGCGATGATTTTTAAGTCCGTTTAGTCCGATCAAGCTGGACTTTTTTTAGCGCTAAACCGTTTAGTCTGGTAGTTTAGGAATGGCCCAAAATTATAATCGGACTAAATTTAGTCGGACTTAATTTAGTCCGGTGTCATTCCTAAACTTAATTTACCCAACACTCCTAAATTTGGATTTATTCAGCAACTATGGTTTTTTTGCACAAACCAACCAGTTTTGTCTCCGCCTACAATCTCTACTCTGATTGGCTGAACAGTTGAAGTTGACCATTAACTCGCTGTTTGAATACAGCGTTTTTGCAATACAAAAACTGTAATTTGCAGCTGCACGTAATTTAAAAAAAACTAGCTGCAAAAGACAATAATATATTAGGTAATTGTTCAATCTCCATCGTATTTAAAGACTATTTAGCACGTACGTACTGCTTCAGGCCAGCGTAGCCGAGTAGTTAGAGCTTTCGGGTTAACCACGACTTGCTGGAAGGTTCGAATCCGACTTGAATAAATTAATTTCTTTGGTATTATTTTTTTGATTAAAAAAACATCCAAAAACCGTTATTTATTTAATTTTTGACAAGAATTTGTTGAAAATCGCCCACAAAAAGCAATTTTTAAGATTTTTTTGGAATACATTTGTTGTACCAGATAGGCATGGGCACGTTTACAAAAATCTGTAAACGTTTAAACGCTCGCGTTTACTGATGAGAAAACGCGTTTAAACGTTTAAACGCGTTTTCCGGTTGTAAACGTTTTTTGACCGTTTAAACGTTTAAACGTAAACGCGTTTAAACGTTTAAACGTTTAAACGCGTTAAAACGTTTAAACGTTTAAACGTTTAACCGCGTTTAAACGTTTAAACGTTTAAATGTTTAACCGCGTTTAAACGTTTAAACGTTTAAACGGTAAAACAAGTGAGCGTTTAAACGCGTTTAAACGTTTAAACGGTAAAACAAGTGAGCGTTTAAACGCGTTTAAACGTTTAAACGGTTAAACAAGTGAGCGTTTAAACCCGTTTAAACGTTTAAACGGTTAAACAAGTGAGCGTTTAAACGCGTTTAAACGTTTAAACGGTGAAACAAGTGAGCGTTTAAACGCGTTTAAACGTTTAAACGGTTAAAAAAGTGAGCGTTTAAACCCGTTTAAACGTTTAAACGGTTAAACAAGTGAGCGTATAAACCCCAGTTTAACACGGGGGGGTCTGGGGGGGGTCCGGGACCCCCCCCCCCAGATTTTTGATTTTGGTACAAGGGCAAGCAAAATTAGCGCCACGGTACAAGGGCAAGCAATATTTTTATAAAATTTGCTTTTAAATTTGAGAATTTTTAACTAATTTATGCAATTTTAACTAAATTTCGGTCAAAATTTTCAAAAATTGTCAATTTTTACGCCAAAAACAGGTATTTTGCCACATTTTTAAAAAATCGGTATGTTTTGCTAAAAAAAGGTCACTTTTTGCAGTGACGGATCCAGAGGGGGTGGGGCGGGGGCCCCCTCAAAAAATTCGCCTACACGTTCCCAATTCATCAAATTTAGCGTGGGGGGGGCGGTTCGGAGCAACGTGAGCCATCAGATTGAGAGGTGAGCCACCGCCGCTCAAAGGGTTGCGGGCTGCTACCCTCTAAGGGGGGGCCTGGGGGCGGCAGCCCCCAGAAAAAATACTTGAGATAATTTTGATTGTTTAGCCGCATTTGGTGGACGCAAACGAAGATTCTTCTGGGAGCGACCCAACATGAACCTCCGAAATCACTTTAGTTTCAGAAAATTTTGATTGTTTGGTCGCATTTGGTGGACGCAAACAAAAAATTCTTCTGGGAGCGACCCAACATGAACCTCCGAAATCACTTTAGTTTCCTGCAAACGTTCCGAAAATTGCTTTTTCAATGCAAATTGTATTTCAAAATTCTAAAAAACTCTAGTTTCTGGGAGCTGGCGCCCCCAGACCCTTGTATAGCCCTGGTTTCTCGACAAGTGTAGCTTAAATTTAAATTTCCAATGCAAATTGTATTTCACAATTGTAAAAAAGCTCTAGCTTGCAATTAAAATTATTCTGGGACTTCAATTTATATTGATGTTAAATTAAAAATAATTTAGCAACATTATTTATTACATGCATCATACTATCCTTACTTACTTTTTTTCAATAAATATAATACTAAACGTGCATCCCACTGGAGGGGTTTGCGTTGATGTTCAAAACATGAAATAAGCTTCCAGTGTGATGGACGTGACCTCGATTTCTGATTCCTCCGGGTCAATAAAAGTAGAGTTATTTTATTGTCAAAACTTATTTTATGTTTTTCTGCACATGAGTCAGTGATAACCTATAGTTTTCATGGTATCCAATAAAAGCTGTTCTTATATCCTACCTGACGTGGAAAGCTATAACTTTTTACGAGTTAGAAAAAGTTATGGCGGAAAAAGTTTTTACGTAAACTCAGTATTTTTCGAAAATATTGCACAACTGCAGCGATAATAATGATAACGCAAAACAACTGCTTCTACACAGTCAGCCAGAGAACATTCAAACTTAAATAAAAGAGCTTGTACCCGATCGCTCGACATGACGCCTGCAATATAGGTCTAAATCTGAAACTTATTGTGAAATTTTATTTTGTTGGACGTAAGTCAGCGTTTACGTATGAATTTTTTGGTATCGAATGAAAGCCCTTCTTCTCCTGTATCTAACAGTAAAAATTAGAACCCTTTACGCGCTCAAGAAAAAAATTTTGCCCGAAAGTTCTTTTTAAAAATCATTTTGTTCGAAAAAATTCATCCGCGGCTACTCACACCATAAACGAATACAACACGAATTGACTAATATTAAAACCGTCATAACTTCTTCAATGGCTTCGTAAAAACATAAAATCGACAGCATTCAACTCAACAATGTCGGCGCTTTACTTTACTTGACGTTGACCGACGCAACGGCCAATTAGCAAAGACCATGAATTTTTACTGACCATTGGTCAATTTTTTGCGGCCTATTAATTGATAGCTCTTGGCAAACGCAAGCATGTAAAGTAAACGTCACGTTAATGCCACATCCCTAACGAAAATTATGCCTCCAGGAAATTTTCCTATGGTGACTGCCTATGCGCCTCATATGGGATCAAATTGCACTGAAATTCAAATCGCATTGAAATTCAACTTCTAACTAAATTTTACAATTTTTCCTAAAAAATGTTATCTTCCAACACTTCTTGACATTACTTTGTGTGACAGGGACGTTCGATCAAAACTAATCCCTGACAAATTATCTATAAAAAAATTACTTAGTTTTGTTTTTAACATTTTTTCTCATGCTAAAATCCAATAATCAGCTTATTTATTGCCCTTTCGACATTCTTTGCCAAAATTCTAAACCTAACGGCGTCCTTGCAATGTGAAACTTATCTCATTAACTTCGAGCTCAAAGAAACCGATGACACCTACCGTAGTCCTTTGAAAACCCGATAGTTTATGAACCCGAATTGTAGTCACCCTAGTTGAAGTAGTGTGAATGTGTGAGAGCGGAGACCTAGGAGTCGGTCGTGTGTTTAGAAAGCGGATTGTTAAATTGTGGAGTGTAGGAAAAGTTAGGAGAGTTGTAGTGATAGCTGAGATCGAGTTGAGTGTAGAGAGAGAGGAGTTGGAACTGAACTGAATTGGGTTGATTGGCCTTGATTGTTTTGTTGTTATTGAATTTGTGGTTAACCAGTTAAACTTGTACGTCCTAATAAACCCTCTTGAACCTTGTGTAGTCTTAACTTGTAACTAAGTAACCAACCACTAGTTAGGCTGCCCAGACTCGTAACCCGCGACCAATATCGAAAGATCAACCAATAGGTAAACACTGAGCGGCCTGACACCTAAGACTTAGAGTAGCCCTTGTTTTAAGCCCAGACAACGAAACTAGCTTACCTTTATATAATTTGGTTACATTTGTAAAACTAGTCAAACTAGTCTAAACTAGACGCACTAGACTTGTACTAATATTAAATTAAAAACATTTCGAGAGCTATACTTATATTATTATATAGTTTATTAAAAATAAAACCCAACATTAATATTAAATGCCCAGTACTTTTAATATTATTTTTAATATAGCGAGACTAATATACGAACATATATGGCATATACTTGTGTAAAATTTGACAAGCTGTATTCAGTATTAAAATGAATTTAAATAGAATTTTAATATGAATTTTGATACTGTGTGCAAGCTTGTCAATTTACAGAGGCATAGCCATGGGGTGGGAATGGAGGAGTTCTACATCCCATTTTTGCTAACTGAAATTGCACACAAAAGTCCCCCCTCGGTTTTCATGGTCCGGTCTAAGAAAATTTCCGTTATGTCTCTAATTGACCAAATTCGGCTTAAAAATCAAATTGTAGCAACTGACCTGGTCCATATGTTCTACCAGATTCAAATCCGGGTTTGCCCATGACGACAAGTTTAGTCACAAAAATTCCCAGGTAATAGTGCCCTAAAAATTTAATTCAAAATAAAAACTAACATGATTAGGTCTTTCAAGTTACAACTACAAGTACAGATATTTCCAGTTAGTTGTTCAGTTAAAGTTACACAGTTACTGTAACCGATAACAACTTACAACTTAAGATAACAACTTACAACTTAAAAGCTTTGATTTTGAGTTAGCAGTTAAACACTGATAACTTATAGTACCAGTCAAAAATAGATACGTATGCTCGATTTGATCGAGCACGAGACTTTTTGACGTCACGGCTATGCATTGAACAGCTCGCGGGGACTTCGAGCAGTCAGTTTGACTTGCTCGAATTTTTATCAATTTTTCGCTTCGAACAGACTTTGAGCACCTAGAATTTGGTTACAACGTGTTAACTTGAATAAGTGTGTGACGTGTGTGCATACGTAGCCTTGATTTTTACGCGGCGGCTGAAGCCGCCGCGTATGAGGCCGCCGCGTATATACTATATTACAGCAGCAGAGTTTAACACGTATCTTCTGCTGCTGTGTATTAATGCACTAGAAAAGTTGGTAGGTCCGAAAATACACGTAATGTGCGTGCGTGTCTGTTCTTGGTGTGTGTTAATCTGCAATCTAGGTGAGTGTACATGAGCGCATCCGACAGACACAAATCTTCACAGCGCACAGATCATCGCACAAATGCAATGCTGGTGAGTTTTGTATACAGAAACAATAAAACCTGGCACAATAATGTTTCCCAGATTGTTATTAAGCACGTTAGAACCTTAGATCATCAAGTCTTCAACAAAGGCAAACCATGCTGTTGCAAGCAAGATAAATGGTGCGGTTGCCTGCAATTTGGCTATGACGACACGTCGACGTCAGCGCCTTATTTCGCTTTGGCAAACAACAGCAACGCTTTTAAACGGCGGGGTTTTTGATCCGCCGTTTAAACGATTATACTTCAGAGTGGACTCGAATTTAGGTGTTTATATATAAATGCTTTTTACAATTTTTACTATATAAACAACTGAGTGTATACTAAATATTTTACTTCGCGAGCTCAAAAATGAGCAATTTCAGGTTAGTATTACGAAAAAAAACGGTATTGGTTTCATATTTGTATTTTAACATTGATTAACCTTTTAATGCCCAAAGTATCACTCTCTAGGCCACATCCGTCTGACACCTTCTAGTTTTTTGGCCACTGCTCGGGCTACCTGCGTCGTAGAGAGATCGCTAAACCACCATTCGATAGAGAAGCTGATGGTGAACAAAATCTAATGAAGTCGCTTAGGGGTGTAAGACGCAGCATTTTTTACTTATATGGGCTCAAAGTTCAAAGTTTGTGAACAATTTGCGCCATCGCTCAGCATACCTCACCCTAGAGTATTAATACAGCAATTGTGCGCCTGCCCTAGTTGAGTGCTAGAAATAAACTACAATATCCGCTGTATCTGAAGCACAGAAAGTTGACTGCCGAAGTTGCAATCGAAATTCATATGGCCATAAAGAAAATACTACTTTTGCGATGAAAAAAAGTCACATTTGCACATTGCTTAAATGAGCATAGGCTTCGCTGTGTGAGAGTAGGACAAAAAATTGCCGACCAATTGCGAAGACCTACAATTTTTTTCTTGCGAGGCTGTGCAGGCCATTCCACTTGACAACATCGTCGCTTGTCAGCGCCCAGAGGTTGTTTTGGTAGCTGACACTGGGTCAGCAGTAGGACGAAACAGTCTTTTTTCTGGCGTATTGATTCAGATGGTTCGAATTACAATAAGTTATTAATGTTGTAGTTTGAATTGTTATAGTGTGAAAGTGTCGGCTTCCAAAATTTTGCTGCCGCGTTTTATAATCGAAGAATATCCTCGGGTGTCTAAGCATGTCCGAACAAAATCTAAGTATCAAAAATTACCCATACCCTACTCGCAGAACGTGCTTTTTGACAGGTACTGTAACTGCACAATTCTCAGAAGCAGTCAACTTAACTGTAACTCAACTGCTTCGGTCGTGAAGAACTTAGCTGATTGTATTTTCGGTTAAATGTAAATAACTGGTAAATCATATGTAGTCATGCGTCTAAATTGCTACTGATGTTCAGTTTGTACGCATATCTGAAAATCAAGTACCTAGTTCAGTTGTGAAAATATTCGAAAAATTAAGACAATTACGTGTGCCTTGTTTATATCCACGCACACAATAGATTTCTATGCTCCAGTGGTGCCACGCGAAAAAAGCCTGCTTGGTTTGTAACCTTGTACAGTGTTTGCCAAACCTGTGCATACTTAATATTTAGGAAAGGTCGAGTTTCAAATGCTAAAACACGGGAAGGTAGTGCTTCTGTCTAGAATTAAAAACACTGGAACCTGGACGGGCAGGTATTTCGATCTGCACTGCTTTTTTCTAACTTGATCCAACCGTCCCGGTCTGTCAAGGCCATATTAGGCCCGGACCGGTTCGTTTGAAAAAAAGTTATATACCCGGCCTTCAGTAGTACTTGTACTCGTACATATTATGGTTTGGCATTAGTAGTTGCCATCATTTTGCTTGATTTATTTAATTTTTAGTTTATTCTTTCTGTATTTGGTTTATTGTTAACATATGTACTTTCAAAAACCGAGTTTACGGTGTTTGTACTGCTGCTTATCTAAATTTTATTGGTTGAAATAATTTTTCAAGCCATGCTGACAATCAGCATTTCTGGTTTTAACAATTGGAGTAAAATTGTCAATCAAGAAAGTAGTAATAATTAGATAGTAATTAGTACTTAATTAAGTTGTAATTATTATTAGAATAGCAGAACTTTTGTGAAAACTTTGTCATGATGACAAATATCAGGATAGCGTAAACAAAAACCAAATAATTTTGGTCTTTTGAAGAAATAACGAACAATATTTCAGTTAAAGTTATCAGTTACAGTTAACTGTAACTGAACTGATTAAATTTTTGCAAAATTAACTACTGTGTTGTATCTCAGGATTTACTCCCTAGTTGAGGCAGGTTTTTCGCACTTGCAGATATATATCTTCAACAATCACTCACATTTCTATTTCATATTCGCAAAAACAAGCCAGGACACGTTTTTAATAGTTTTCATATTTGGCGGTTACGTGACGCTGCGGCGCTTTGTGAACCGCCCTTGAGTTCTGTAATTACTAGAAAGCCTGCCAGTAGTATTCTTTGCTTGCCAACTGGCTTACAGCGTAGTAGATGGATAGCGTGTTGTGTGAATGCAAAACTATTCACACTTATATAAATTATGATATTCTCTATTCAAATGAAACTGAAACACTGAAACGCCCAAATTTAGACAGATTACTTAATAATTTAATTAGTTCAATTTCTTTACAAATTGAGGTTTCGAAGGGGAATTCATTCCTAATGTGATCGGTCGCAGCCGAATTTATACATACTTATATTGCGTGGTCTGGCTTAGTTTGTCAGTTGGACAGATTTGAATAGAAAGGGGGATGGCGTCGCGGTTTTAAAACGGGGTTAAATAGTACCGTTATTTTAATAATTAATATTAATATTAATTAAAAGTCAGTATTTAAAATACTTTTAATATTAATATTTTTATTAATATTAAATTAAAAATAATTTGAGAATTTTATTTATATTAATATTAAATTAAAAATATTTCAGGAATTGTATTTATATTACTATTAAATTAAAAATAAATTGAGAATTTTATTTATATTAATATTAAATTAAAAATATTTTAGCAATTGTATTTATATTAATATTAAATTAAAAATAAATTTACCGTATTAATATTAAAAAGCACTTTATTTTTAATATTCTTTTTAATAACGGCTGGGCATATACAAGACAAGTATATGCCTGTGCAGAAACTGACACGCTGCATTTATATTAATATTAAAAATGCATTTTTATACAATTTTAATATCATTTTAAATACAGCGTAGCTCATGTGTTCGCTTTTCAACCCGAAATTCGTCCGTGAAGTCACATTGGCATGGCTGTATTTTTGTGTTAAGGGGCCCATTCCTTTGCCGTAGTAACCCGCCGTCCTCAGAAGTGCCAGTTGACACATCACGTGATAAACTCCCAATCGGGCACTACAGTACTTGACAACTGACAGTTTATTCTAGTCAAATGAACTTCAAAATTTTTTTTCATGAAGTGATGATCTTTGGGTTTAGCGGCCAAATTTTGGATCTACTGCCACATAACAAAACCTGCGCTTCACTAAGCAATATGAAAATGTGACTTTTTATCGCAGAAGTAGTATTTTCTTTGTGGCCGCATTAAAATTTTTGACTGCAATGTCAGCCGTCAGCCCAGCCTTCTACACTCAGATACAGTCATTGTTGTAATTTATTACTAGCCTTCGCCCTTGAAGTAAGGCGCGCTGTTGCTGTGTTAATATGTACTCTAGGGTGAGTACATTATGCCTGAGCGATGGCGCAGTTTTCACAATTGATTTTCTGAATTATAGTAAAACATCAAGAACACTGATTGCGTGAAGGTGGTCACAGTTGACAGCATGAACTAAAACGGCTCCATAAAAATTTGAGGCTAATAGTTTTAACGAAAATCCTACTCTCAACATGCCTTTGACTTAAAACAACAATCTTTTGTGAGCAACCATAGGCAATTAGAGCAAAAACTTTTATATCTTTTTCCGTAAATATGAGGTTTTTTTCCGGCAACCTTCGGGTTATCATATCACTGGTCAATTGGACTTACTAAAAAGATTTCGTCTTCAACTTTACGACAGTGGACAAACAGCATTCCACTTGGATCCCCCTACTGACTACTGACCCCCACACTGCATCCCCTAATGGTGTTCACTGTTTACTAGGGTACTTTCTGTACCGTAAATTTAGGGTTTTCTGCCGAGAATAGAGGCTTCTCCGTCTATTCTAGACTGTCTAAAAAAAGGGTCAATTGTCTAGAATAGACGGTCTAATTACAGGTCGGCAACCCGTCGTCGAATACTTGACTAGTTGATATTGAAACTGAAAATGGGTTTTAATGATTGGAACCAACAATGCATAATAAAAAGAGTACGACACAAATTTAGGGTCTTTTTGGTCGATCAGAGGAAAAAGGTATATAAAATTTTGATCCCGTTACATGTCGGGTCGCAGCATAGGTATCATTTGAACCCAGGCGGCCAGGAAAACATGTAACCAAGAGTACATAGAAGACTATGACACTCTTTCCTATTCAGCTAATCGGCCGGAACGATGCACCGCGAAATAGCTCTTTTACGCGTTGATTCCAGGGGAGAACCCCCTAAAATAAGGGAAGTGTCTTGATTTCAGAGCGGGGGGAATGGGGGCTGTCCCATCCCAATCGAAATTTTTCTGACTGAAACTTCACCCAAGGGTTTTAACCTTGGGTTTTTTGGTCCGGCCGGAAAAAATTTCAAATACGTCTCCAATAGACCAAATTTGGTCTAAAAATCTAAATTTTTCCCGAATTTTTATCTGGGGGGCTGCCGCCGCCAGTTCTACGACTTTTTGGCAAGGTGTTGTTTGCTTTTGTCTTGCCGGAAAGCATATGCATGTGGATATACCTAGTTGTATTGTGCACTATGTATTTGTTTAATACAGTGTATAGTGTATCGTTTCAGCTGTTTTGTTGGTACAAAAATGACATTTTTAGCAAATGTACAGTGTTTGTCAAAAAAATTTGGGAAAATTGTTGATTTGCTAGCTTCAGAACTCTTGCCAGCCAGGTCATGATCCCCTATTATGTAAGTTCGATGCTGCTGTGGTCGAAAATTAGCTAAAAAATGCTAATATGTGTAGTTTTTTTGCGTTAAAATTGAACTTAAGTGCACTTTAACAGGTTTCAAATCAATCGAAAAGTCATTCCCCCCGAAATTTTTTTCTAGCTACGCCACTGCTTATTATTATGCACTTTTGTTGAAGCACATATGTACTTAAAACAACCCTAATCTTAATATTTTGTGCTTGTCCTGATGAATGATTGACTAATGTTTCCGCAGTGTCATTAATCAAAAATTTCCTTGTCCCTAAGTTGCGATTGAGTTAGATATACTTGGCCTTAACCTTGTCGTAGTCCTAAGGAGCTGTCCATGTGGGGGAGTTGGTCCAACATTTGGATGCTTAACACAAAGAACTTACTTCCAGACAAAAACCTGCGATTTTTGTTAGTTGACCAGAGTATGTAAACTAGCCAAGTTTCATAGCCCGGATTCACTATTTATTACGTGGGCTGCCAAATCTTGCAACAAACTCTCTCTGGGTTAGTGTTTCAATTAGTGGTGTTGCTTTTAGCTTCTCTTGCGATTGTTTTAAACGTCATTTTCTTTTCCATTAGAGTAAAAATTAGTCACCCCAAAAACAGCAAGGACAGAGCAAACATAAGGACATGCAGCTTAGGGACAATTTTTGAGGGCAAGGACAAATCACAATGACAGAAGGACAGACACACAGGAACCAAAACGGCAGCACACCTGACAGGAAATGTGGTGGAACTGTGATTGTGTTGAGCGACAAGGGGACGAAGGATACTGTACAAGATTGAAACGTAAAGGTGAAGCGAGTGCTTAGAGAACGTTATAGCGTCACTGAAATATACTATTTATGACAAGGGTGCACACTATTGCATTTGCTTGCAATGTCTGTGTTTTTGCACTAGCTAAAACCAATACTTTTGGAAATATTAATATTAAAATTAATATTAATATTAAAAATCGAAAATTTTCATATTTATATTAATATTAAATTAAAATTATTTTAGGAATCGCATTTATATTAATATTAAATTAAAAATAAATTACAAACTTTATTTATATTAATATTAAATTAAAAATATTTTACGAATTGTATTTATATTAATATTAATATTAAAAATAAAGTCCATTATTAAAATAACGGTATTAAATAGTTATGTAGGACGTCGTGAGGCGATTAGCCTGGAAATAGCTTCTCGATGAGCTAGAGACCGATTACAAGTTCGCTTTTTACTAGTTTTTCTCTATTTTTGTTATGCTTGTTATTTGGTTTTCAATAAACTTAATTTTTCAGTTGTTTTCAATTCTTGCTTGCCCGTTGGGTGGTTTTGGGTGTATGTGAAGGGCTTCGCAGCTATTTTAAAGATTCCACACGTAGGTCCCAAACCTGATAGAGGGCCAGAATTTGAGTTTTGGCACGTTGTTGCTGTCTTTAAATTACGTTCCACTTGGGTTCAGGCGCACGGTTATTTTTGCCCTCATGTCCATCGCCTTAGAGCCTAAACTTCAAGCGCCCCGTGGTTTGTTTTTTAACAATTGAACTAATGTAATCTTCAACTAATCAACGAACTAATTAACTGAACTGATTGACATTTTAGTAACTGAAAACAACCTTAGTAGCAAGAGTTAAATTTCAAAAGCAACAATAAAATTAAAAAAATAAGTTATTGCCTATAAATTTTGATCAGGGCATCACTATGCCAAAAATAATTTATTGCCATTGCCCGTTTCCGTTTTGTGAGCGCAAAGTTTAGAAAAAAATCAATACTTTACAAACACCTCGAAAATCAACTGAGACGTTGACTACAATTAAATTATAAATTTTAATTTTAAACTTACCTGGTCTTTTATTATCTCCATAACAGTTAATTTCACTTGGAACCACTTCGTAACGCGGCTCGGAGCTGGCAAAACATAAACTAATACTACAAAATATTAGTAGAACAAAATACATTACCAAAACTATTGCTTAAAAATTCTTTTTAAGACTATGTCTGTTTCAAAAGCCACTAATCATTCAACCAAATCTGCTGATTTGCACTGTTGAATGCCGAAAGCCATAATTACCACATATTTAACGACCCAATCCGAATTCACCAAGTTGCAAACGCCAACTGTGTGTCACATATTCTACATGGCTACGCTTTTATATGAGTTGATATTTCGTTCGTTATCATTTTCGGTTTTGTTTTCGTTTTATTTTTGTTTTGTTCGTTTTAATTGTTTCGTTTTCGTTTGTGCCAACTGCAAAATTTTTGAAGCCAGCCTGGTTAAATCTGACAGCCGACAAGTATTTAGCGTGCTGCTAACGGTGTGACAATACAGCTAACTTTGTCATTGTCTAGCATCAGCAAGACAATGCGTTTTTTATATTATCTAAAGTTTTGCCAATATAATATGAATATCCACGACAAATTGTACGTTGTCAGGCATGCTTCCCTCTAATTGCTTTGACACGTATGTATCAGTCATCAGCTGCCTCATTAATCTAAAATGCATTTAGAAAACTTTGCAGATTAATAGCTTCGTTACACAATAGCTGAAAATTGCCTTTAGGTTTAATCTAGTTTACTTTTTCATTTTTCGTTTTCGTTTTGTTTCTTTCAACTGACATAACAAAGCAGCTGTATCAGTGCACATGTCAATTCATATGCAACAGTACTCCAATCAATCTGCAAAAAAAGTCAAAAATAAACTGACTGCCAAGTATGAAATTGCTATTTGGAGCATGCAGGTGTTAAAATTCCACAAGAAATCTTTAATGCAACCATAATAATTCTCATTTACGGTTTTATATTCCTTCAACGCATTCCAGTGAAAACAAAAGCCATTGTATTCTTCCTGGCTACAATTAATACTACAGGTTCCTTAAATATTTTTTTTACGCCCCAGAAAGCGGTCGAACACAGCTATGTTCAGATTCGCTTCTTTCTTGTGTTGAAGAATAGTAAGGCTACGAACCATTCTCCAAAACAAGAGTATATCCTATTGGTAGCTATTATGTTATGGTGTATGAATGTTTAGTCTAAATTAGGGCAAGTTGTGAGACCTTGACCTCCGATCCGAAGGGGACAGACGCAAGAGTCTCACGTAGATATTTGAGTCTAATTTGATCTAGTATGTGTGGCGGGTGCTGTAGTCGTGGTTGTAGTTGTCGGTCTTGGTGTTATTGTCATCATAGCTGTGGTTATAGTAAATACTGTCGTGGTTAGCGCAGCGCTTGTTGTTATCGGACCGCTATGGGTTGCTGGCGTCGTGGTTGTATATAGTTGTCGGTCTTGGTGTTGTTGTGATCAGAGTTGTGGTTGTGGATACTATAGTGATTGAAACTTATGCTGTCTGAAAAATCATTCACATGTAAAACTTAGTCTTACTACGAACCAAGCTGAAATTAGCAAAAAAAAGCCTCATCTACCCCAATTGATTGATTTGATTTTGTATCAGCTCTAACCTTTTGGCCGCCCACCCGGCCCGCTAAGGAAGAGTGTTCACACAGGATCAGATTCGGCACGATGGATAAGTCATTTGGAAGCAAGTTCTTAGACTTATTGAACGCAAATAAGCAATACTATACAATACTTAATATTTCATAACTTTTGGCTCTGTACCTATTCGTACAACCCGTGGGTTAAAAACTCTTACTTTAACCTTTTTGACTTGGCCAGATTCGACGTTATTTGCATCAGATCTCACGGTTTTTGGCGTTATCTAATTATTTGAATTGGTTACATAATTATGGAAAATTATACCACGCTTTTTGAATAGCTTGAAATTCTCCAAATCGTCGTTGAACTCGTCTTTCTGATATTTCTGTCCACTCTTGTAACTATTAGGCGTCGACTTTGGCATGTATACAAATTGTATGCAGAAATGAGCTTCTGGGTATAACGCCTTTTTCGTTTTATCAAACATCGAATCACCGGCAGGGTACAATCACATCGTTCCGGAAATGATATATTGCTTTTAAAACTTTATCAATTGACTGCAAACACTTCAATCTCAACTTTAAGGCAACGAATCTGTGTTGTGCCTGTCCGTAAAAAAAATGCAGACAAAAGCGCCGGTCGAAATCGGTTGACTTGTTTAAGTCTTCGTATATTCTGCAAGTTAAACCCACCCTAAAGCATTAGGATGGATTTCACAAAGGTGGTCTTACCAAACCACTGGCTCTACGCACGCTCCGCATGACCCGCACGCAATTCCAACACGAAACATCGAACGATTCGTCACGAACCTCGTAGATTCTCTCAAACCACCGGCTTAGCTCAGCTGAAATTTCAAACCTGCAGGTCTCTGTTTTGCTGAAATTTCAACTGAGCCAAACCAACGGTTCAAGAAAACCCACGAAATTCCCAACGAACCACTCGACACCCCGCAACGAAACTACGTGCAAATCATGCAAAACGCACGCAAAACCAATGGTTCAGCAAAACCACCTTCGTGAAATCCACCCTTAAAGTCTTAAAGGCTTGACTATGAAAGAGCGTTTTTTGAACTTAACTGGACGTAAAGCAGCACACTTAAGGGGGTAGTGTCGCGAAAGCAGTCGATTTTGCGTAACTGTAAAACATTTTTTAAAAAAGATAAGACATCGTTCTTTCTATATTTTGAAAATATATGTTGAGGCAAATATTTTCGCCAAGTTTCATCAAAATTGATGCAGTATACTGTTTGCAGTGAGGTCGCAAAGTCGGAAAAATGACGTTTTAAAAACCTATTCACATTCGATTTTTTCGTCACAATTATCAACTTATTTGTTTAGTTTGTTTACATAGACTAAAAGGACATATGTTGTAGTTTATGCACACAAAATTTAGTGCAAATTGCTTGAGTGGTTGCGGAGTAATACCTGTTTGAACTGTGAAACTGTGCGTAAACAGTGAAGTACTCACAGCAATAACGATAAATTGTGAAAAATTTAGACGCTTATTTTATAATCAAAAGAAAAACGAACCTTCATTTTTCTTTTTTCTTATTTGTGGCAAAAAACTGTGCGTCGACACGTTACGTGTGCTTCACAAGCTGGCCAATCTGATATCTGGCTGAATTTTTTGGATTTTCATGTCCTTATTGTGTGATGTCTGGCTTACAATCGGTGATTGGTTCAAGATATTGGCAGATATTGGTAGTCTACTGTCTGGCAGTACTTATTTAACACAGTATAGCATTGAACTAGTTTCTCAGTGAACGTACAAGTTCAAAGCAGAAAGATCTCTTTTTGCAACCTATGAGCAAAACTGCTTTCGCGACAGTACCCCCTTAAGTGGAACTGAACGTGTGCTTAAGTATGGTAAAAATGGACTTAATTAAAACAGCTGCAATTTCAACTCCACATAATATAGACTTAATGTAATATAATTTCTATGTAAATCCAGCAGCTGCAGAACTCAAGTTAGAAATGACACTTATACATTAGGCTGATGACATGGCCAGGGATGAGTAGATACCATCTATATACTAGTACTAGTAGTTTTAGTTTCAAGATAGTTTATTTTAGTGTCATTTTGCACTTCAAAATTTTACAATTTCTACCTAAATTTAATCCATTTTAGCATATTAAAGAGTAGAAAACAAATAGGAATAGTTCGGTTTTATTTTAATTTAAACTTAGCATATCCAGAGCATCCATCATTTTTGGTGTCCATTGTTGTTAATTTTCCCTTTGTATAAGTCGTTGTCACACTTGTATCTTCCACCGTAATTAATTTTCTGTGTGCCATTGCCAGCAAAAGTTGTTTAGGACCAGGTCCAAAAAAGTCCTTTAAGTCAACAGTTCTAATAAGTTTGTCATAAGTCAGCGCTCAGCTTAATGTTTGTAAATAGTCACATTTATTTTAATATGTAAAACTATGTAGAATGAAGAACAAAATTTAAAACATAATCTAACTGAGTGTATTGATTACAGTGCTTACCACTTTACCAGTACACTGTACAATACATATCGGGCTTTCCCATGGCTTGTGGTAAACACAATGGCAGACACCCCACACTATAGTGGCTCGGACCGTACGCATCCGTATGAATTAAACAATTTAAGCACACCCACTCAACCGCAACTGCGGAGTGCGGACCTGACAGCGAAACTTGTCCGGGGGTCTTTTGATAATTCGGTTTAATTTGCAAATTTTGACCAAAAAATTAAAAATAGACCCATTTTTTGGCTCATTTTGTCGTTTTTTTTCAAAAATTTCAAATCAAAAATCGAAAAACGGAAATCAAAAATCGGAAATTTTTCCAATTTTTGATTTTCCATTTTCGATTTCAACTTGTTGTCACCAGAACAAAAAATTGTGCAAACGAAATTTCTTCGATTTGTTCGTGCTGTTTTGTCAAATCAAAAATCGAGATTTGAAAATTTTTCGTTTTTCAAATTTTGATTTTCAAATTTCATTTTTTGATTTTCGATTTTTGTTTTTTCTTTTTTACAATACAGTGTCAAGTTGATAATCGAAAGCAGAAATAATTCTCGTTCTTCAATTTTGGATTTTCATTTTTCGATTCTCGTTTTTCAGATCTGTCTTGAAAATTAAATTTCAAATAAATTTCCATTCTTGATTTTCGTTTTTTAGTAGCTTGTGCCAAACGGAAAAACGGATTTCGAAAAATTTCCGTGTTTTTACATTTTGATTTTCTTTTTCTGAT
>JASANF010004787.1:0-18992 GCA_030248245.1 Trissonchulus sp. WLG1_4
ATTAGTTTTAAAATATTTAGAATTAAAAATTTAGTTTCTAATTTTAGCTTAAAAACATTTCACATGTGTTCTGATTTGGTCTTCAGGTGTTTTATATGCTTCTTCATCAAAATACAGGTGATAGCAGTCATGTTTGAACGGGGCCAACTCATTTCGTACGGGTGGCCGTGTAAATTGACGTTTAGTTACTACTAACAATTTTTGTATATAGTTACAACTAAATTACCAATGTCAAATAATTTCCTGAGATAGCTCAATCAATCTGCTGTCGATTAAACGCTGGCATTATCGTTCCTTTTCCAATGCCCACTTAACAGTTAAAGGTGTGTGTCTATCTATTTTCTGCTCCATGACTTATGAATTTTGTCACCAATTTCATACAGCTTATGCATAAACGGCTGCACGTGAATGCTTTCAAATCTGTTTTATAAGCGCTTGCACCAACATCTTTGAAATTGACTTTTAGGGCGGCAAAAAATCATAACGTCGGAATAGCAGATGTTGCTGGATAGCCACATATACAGGATAAAAACTATATTATGGAGTTAACGGACAGCTTGTTTTATTTTTGTTTTATGGTTAAAGTTTAAAGTTTATTTAAATGAAAGAAAACATGCATACTATCCCATAACAGAGACTTTATATGCAATTGTTGATACACATTTAGTAATGCATTGTACGGCATAGGTCACGCGAAAAACTCACAAAACAAGTAACCTGAAATTTTCAGTAATATACATGATTGGTCATTTACAAGCTCAAATGAAGCTGCTGATACAAACTAGTGCGACGCTTAAAGCAAAACTAGGAATTTTGATAAATCTTTAAAAAAATTAGCATCATTGGTGTTTAAAATTGTGCAAAAATATTGTGAAAGATCTTGAGGTGCAGTAATAGCAACAGGTCTTAGGTCGTTGTAAGCAGTGCATTCTAGTAAAAAATGAATTTCATTTTCAACAACACCCATGTCACAAAGTTTACACAGTCGCTGTTCACGTGGTATACGATGTGAGGACCTACGGTCCCATCGACCTTTTTCGATTTCAAGCTCATGGGACCTTAGTATGAAACGGGATAAAAATCGTAGTTGATTTTTGTTTAGACCGAAATTAAAATTTGACTCAATGTCAAACAGTAACTTAAATTTTGAGTATAAATCAAGGGTAAACTTAGTATTCCAGGTTTCCACTCAACAACTAAAAACCGGTAAATTAATCTTTGACGAAATGAATTTAGAAAAATATTTGTGTTGGGTACTTCTTGATTTATCCAGTTGTCGTTGAAAAGAAAAAGCTCCAAGAATCGATGATGTCACCCAGGTACGAGTATTATGCTGTATAGTAGCCAAATAGCACAAAAAATACGCTTGTTTAATAATTGAGTTTTCTGGTTGGGCAAATAGTTTGCACCAATAGCGGAGCATTGCCAGGTGTCTGTATATACTCAACTGAAAACGCCCCGTTTCACCATATACTGCTACTGTTGGGGTAGTAACTTTTACACTCAATACTCTTTTTAAACAGTTTACATAAATTTTTTCAATAGTATCGGTTTGGCTATGAAGTAAAGAAAAAGTGTTACCCGTTAGAAAACCCCAAATTTCAGCACCATAGTGCAGAACAGACGTAACCAGTGTGTCAAATAGTTCCAGCTTAGTTTTCGTGTGTATATAGGAAAATTTGTTAATAAGATGCTGCAAACAGTTCGCGGACATCTTAACAAGCTTAGCTCTGTTTTCGATAGTGCTTTTTATACTCAAACCATTGTGGCCAACTAGAAAACCGAGATATTTATAAGATTCAACACATTCAATAACAGACGATTTGAAATTTAGTTGCATATCAACTGGAGCTAAAGTGCGTTGGCAAAAACAAATGACTTTTGATTTGTTAGCGTTGACTGATAAATCCCACTTCTTACAATAGACTTCTAAAAGTGTTAGGGAGTGTCGCAAATTATGGAGAGAGTCAGCAAACAAAATCAAGTCGTCTGCATAAAACAAGAAATATATTGAGGTATTATGAATAAATATGTGGAGTAAACTATTTTCAGTAAAAAATTCATGGAGATCACTTATGTAAAAGTTAAAGAGCAGGGGTGAAAGTATAGCCCCTTGTTGCACACCGGAAAAAGTGCTGAACTGCAACTTTTCTAGTCCTCTGACGGCAGATTTAGTGTCCAAAAGCATGCTCATAAGTAATTTCACAAACTTTGGGGAAGCATTTTTAGCCGCAAGGTAAAACAATAGAGCTTGTCTATTAACTTAATCAAAAGCTTTAGAAAAGTCAATAAAAGTGCAAAATAGTTTATTCTTACTTGCTATGAAGTTTACTGACAAACTATGCAAAACAAAGAGGTTGTCAACTGTTGAATGACCTGACCTGTATGCAAACTGAAAGGGACTAAAACTATTGCTACTGTGAAGCCACAGCTCAAATCTCTTTTTTTAAAATTGAGTCAAAATGTTTGGCTAAGTTGCTTAATATTGATATACCTCTATAAGTTTGGGGGTCCTTTATGTCACCATTTTTGTAAATAGACACTATTATGGATGAAGACCGGGACTTCGGATAAAACTCAGTGTGCAAAATGGCAGAGAAAAGTTCTAATAATAAGGGTGACAAGTATTCGAAACCTAGTTTAATCTGTTCATTAAAAATTTCATCAGGACCAGGACTCTTCTTATTTTTGACTTTTTGAACAGCGTGTAACATTTCGTTAATTGTGATAGGAGAGTCTAGTAGACTGTTTGTCCTGGTGTCTACAATACAATTTTGTTTAACACGTTTGTATTGGGCATTAGATTCATGTGTCGAACTGTAGAGTTTTACATAGTGCTCGTAAAATAGTTCCGGCTCAGGAAGTTTTTGTGGAGATCAAGGAACTTTGAATTTTTGCCAAAATGTCGCGGCTGTTCTTTGCGACAATTTTTTAAAAGTTTACATTGATCTTTTAAGTGAATTTTCTTACTTTTGCAAATAGTCCGCCTTAAATTTTTCAAATTTTGCTTCAGTGCGGCAAAAGTACGGTCACATCTAAAACTACTGTACTGCTTTACCGCAGTATAGTAGTTTTTCTTAGCTTGATAACAGTCACAGTTCCACCCCGAGGGCTCTGATGATTGCTTTATTCTTTTTTTAGTTATAGAATTTGAACCTGCATCGTTAAAAAGCTGGCTGATTTTATGAACGCAATGCTCAATGTCATCTGACATGGTTGCAGTTCTGCAGACTGTTGTCAAGTTTTCAATCCTATCAGAACATTCCGAAGTTTTCAAAAAATTAATATAGTGACAGGATTTTTCGTTTTTTCCACCGAAGTAAAGGTAAAGTTGAATTATCGCCAACTGCGTTAGTTTGGTCATTAATTAGGCTATCTTGGTGCTTGTGTTGTAATCCGGGGGTTACCCCCTGGTCTAGGCAGGTTTTCTCGCACTCGTACAGACATATACATCTTCAAAATTTACTTCTATTTACATTTCGCAAACGCAGATTTAAGCCAAGACACGTGTTTATTCATTTTTATATTTGGCAGTTTTCGAGACTTCCCAGCGCTCTGCGCAGCGCCCTTGAGTTCAGAAATTACTAAGAAAGCTGCCAGCTGTTTTTGTAGCTCGCTGTTTGGCTTAAAGCGTAGTAAAATCGTGACTCAACACACGAAATGTGAATATGAATATACGCATTTAGATTATGAAGTTATTCACGTTATAGATACCAAATTCAGCCTTTTATTGAATAATTCAAGTTTCTTTATAGTTTTTGAACTGAGATTTTAATGGGGAGCGTATTCTTAGTCTGATCGGTCGCTTTCAAAAATATATATATATCTCTATCGTGTGGTCTGGCTCATATTCAGTGTGAGCTGGCGAAGACGACGAAACCGGGGGGTGGTGCTGACGGTTTTGAAACGGGGCTAAGGACGTCATGCACCGATCAGAGTAGGAATAGGCTCTCCTGAGCTAGGACTAGATTCTGAGCTAGGTTTTTACTTGTTTTCTTCATATTTGTTATATTTGTTTTCGGCCTCCAATAAATTTTTATAAATCTAAAACTTTTCGTGTTGTCTCCAATTTTGATTGCGTGTTGGGTGTTTTGTAGGGCTTTGCAGCTATTTTGGTGATTCCATGCGTGGGCCCCGAACCTGAGTGAGGGCCGGAATCTGAGTTTTAGGCGACTTGTGGCGGTTGCCGGCCGTTAAACCACGTTCTACTTGGGCTCGGGCGCACGATCACTTTCGCCCTCGTGTCCATCGCCTTCAGGCCTAAATTCCAAGAGCCTCGTAGTTCGTGGCTTAACAAGTGGCGACCGTGACAAAGGATTTTTGGGCCACGTGTGAAGCCCAAAATAGCTGCTTTTAAGCCCTAAGCCTAAATTTTTGTCGCTTTTGAGCGCAAATTTTTGATTTTCCCCACCCCTAAAATTTTTGAAAAGTTGCTGGAGCACCGTCAGCAACTAAGAAAACGAGTAAACGCAGCCCCTATAATTTTCCCTGTCCCCGGGAAAATTTTCCGAAACGGTTTTCTTGTGTTTTTGAGCGGTTTGGGGAGTTTTCTTTTTCAGGTGTATAAGAAGGAAAAGAAGTAGGGAACTTTTTCTGAGTAGAAAAAGGCTCTCAGAAATTTGAAAAAACTAAGTAGAATTAGCTAGGGAGTACGTAGATATTTCACAGGAAAAATTGGAAGTAAAAGAGAGCATTTTTCAGAAAATTTTTGAAATTTTTCGTGAAGCGAAAAATTGAGGGGGCCAGAGCCATTTTTCGGCCCGGAGACCATTTTTTAAAAGAACCAGCGCAAAATTCTGACCCTAGGGGTCGTAGTTTTGGAATTTTTGCGATAAGATTACTATTTTCCCCCTACCCTAAGCCTAAGCCTAAAAATGAAAATTTTCAATTTTTAAAAAGTTTGACCCCCGCAGACCCCTTCAACGGCATTTTTGCGGCCGGAGGGTATTTTTTCTGAAATTAGCACCAAATTCTGGTACTAGAGGCTATACTGCCAGAATTTTAGGACCCCGTTTAATATTTTTCCCCCACCCTAAGCCTAAGCCCAAAATTTGAAAATTTTTCCAGCGTTTTTGAAACTGCCCCCAGCGCACCCAAAAGTTACCTAGGGTAAATTTTGACCCCGGATTCAGTCTCAGCGATTTCTAAAACCCCAAAAACGACTGGGTTTCTAATTTTTGGACCCCAAAAATTTCCACACAGAGGGTATATAGACACCCTCGTCGCTGAGACGCTCGCTAGCAATTTTTCACATTTTTCGGGGTAGGTCTCGCTCAAAAGCGTATAAAACCTCCCCATTTCTTTTTTAAAAGTTGCCCTTCATCCCCCCTGCTCTGGAAAAAGTATCCGGTGTGAAAAACCCGGATTTCTAGAAAAATTTTGGCCGAAATACCCCCCAAAATCGAAAAGTTTTCGATTTTTCAAAAATTTTGAATTTTGGCTCAAATTTTTAGAATTGAGAACCGGCCAAAAAGTCTTTGTAATTACACCCTATAGCGCACTCCTGAGCGAAGTTTCGGCCAGAAATACTCAGCTTTCACAATTTTTCGGCCAAAAACACGTTTTGCGCGCAAAACCCAATTTTGACCCCAAAATAGCCACATAGCGCCCCCTACGCGCATTTTAGTGAAATTCTAACAGCACCACAAGACTCAGCACCCCCGAAAACCTATAGAATTATTGCGTTTTAGTGGAAAAACGCAAAATTTTGAAAAATTTTTGTCCCCCATCTCATTTCCTAACCTAAGCCTAAAGTTTTGCCCATTTAGCCCTAGAAAACCGCAAAATCGGTATTTTTGCTAGCTCTTTTTGGCTATAGTTTGCTCAGGGCACCGCGTACGTTAGCACCGATCAACGTTTTTCCAGAAATTCTAACGTTTTTGAAAAATTTTTCCCCCACACCTCATTTTTGGTCAAAATCGACCAAAAATCGCGCATTTAAGGTCGCAGCGGCTATAATACTCAGAATTTCGCCGGGTCTTTTTGCCCAAGCACGCAGCATAACCTATATTTGTAATTATTATTGCGTTTGACCGCTAATTTTTGCGAAATTTTTCAAAATTCAGCACTTTAGTGGGATTATATACGCGGAGACGTATATAATCGGTTCTGAGCGGCTCTAGAAGGCTCAAAATTTTGCGAAAACCAGCTCAAAAGTTGCAGAGCAAGACCCAGCTCAACCCCACCCCACGTAGGCAATTGCCCGGGTATATTTTTAGAAAAATATACCTTCAATCCCCAAACTCCATCCCTAGTATATAATCGCTCCCGGCCCCCAGCTTCACGAAATTTCAAAATTTTCGTCTAGGGACTAAAGCAGTAGTATAGACACATAGTGTAGTTAGTTACAATCGACCCCCCTGTTTATTTTGATTTGAATTTTGCCAAAAATCGGCAAAATTTTCTGAAATTCGGTATATACACCCCTTGAGTGTAGGTATATAATCGGCAAAAATTTGAAATTTTCTCTATTTTCAGGCAAAAGAAGCCTTCAGCAGCACCCCCATTTTGCATTTTCTAAGGGAAAGTGCTGCTCAAATTTTTCTGAGCCTAAAAACTTGGATTTTTGAGCAAAATTTTTGCCAAAATTCGATACCCCCCCTCGGAAACCAAATCATTCCCCGGCTAATGAAAAATAAGCCTTAGTTGGGAACTCCTTTTTGTTTTGTTGTCCAATTTCTAGGACTTGGAAAATTTTTGGGTCGGACCCGAATTTTCGGAATTTCAGAAATCAACGCCCGGCGGACTCAATTTCGAACACCCTAAGGGTCCCCCTTTTCCATTTTTATTTTTGAGCATTTAGACTTCGAAATTTTTCAATTTTGAGCAAAAACAAAATTTTTGAAAATTATTGTTTTTTCTATTTCAGTGGATTCAGCAGCCTCCAGCAGCCCCAAAGCAATTTTCTAAGGGGAAGTGCTGCCCAAATTTTTCCGTTTCTGAGACTTAGTGCAATTTTTCTCAAATTTCAAATTTTTGCCGCATACGTATTTAGTGTGTCTTGATAGTCTCGAAGTCTGAGTTGTGCTGTTACGACTACCTAAAAAGCTGAGCGTTGAGATTACCCAGCCTTCAGGCCTAAATTCCAAGAGCCTCGTAGTTCGTGGCTTAACACTTGATAGCAAAACGAATTGGTCTATGCGACAAAAATTCAGACTCATTTTCACTTGCTACAATTAATAAAAATTTGTCCATAATCTTAAACTGACTAATATTTTCATACAAAGTTTCGTCTACTATGACATAGTCTACGACACTTTTCCCCAAATTTTCGCCAGCTCTAGACGTTTTGACATTAGTAAGTTTATATAAAGTTTCTATAAAGCTATATTGACCAAAGTTTTCAATACATTGTAAAATTTGTAACGTTTGTAACAAACAAATACTTTTAATGACAATGATTTATGTATTACAGTTTAAATACAGTTTATGTATTAAATTTAAATACAACATAACACGTGTTATGTATTTTGTGCTGTTGACTATATAAAGTATTGAAACAACACAAAAGCAGTTCGGAAAGCAGAAAACACAAATGTTTCAAAAACACACAATTTTATGTCTGAAAACAGGATCAAAAGCACAAAACACGTAACCCAAAAGCACAAACAACACTAATTTCTGACATAAACAGAAAAGCCAACTAGTGGTTCTCGCGCAGTTGACATTGCAGTTTTAGATGGTCACTCTGGCCCAACTTTAATACACTAATTTTTGTCGAATTTTTGAAAATGTCCCATTTTTTTCAACTTTGCTTCATTTTCAAGAATTTTCGCTCTGCCCTCAATTTTAAGGATTCATCTCAGTCGCCCCCTATGTAAGTCTCAGACTCGCTCACAACCAAACTAATGTGTCTGTTTAGAAAGTAAGTGACACAAATTGTGTCAATACAGATGCTGCTATATATCGTGGGTTGGTGCTGTGCTAAATAAATCGAGAATTTTGTTTCAGCACAAAGGATCACATCTAATGCATATCCTACAGTCATCTGACCGGGCATCGCAGCAACAACATCCTTGTTCCCAGGGCCCAAAACCAGCCCCCCACATGAGGCCCTGAGACATTATGGTTTCACTGCAAGCCAGCACCAACAAAGCCATCAAAACCAGTGTCGTCCACAACATGATGCCTGCAACAGTTGCAATGGAACGACTGGTGAAGTGGTCTTTTTTACTGTTCACGAAACCCTCAGCCTGAGCGCATAATGTTAAGAAGGAAAGAAGCTGCTATCAATACACTGAAAACGGTGATCCACCATGTCCCAGTCTACACAGTAAACGGTTCACATTCGCGCCCTTTATCCTACCTGTGTATGTACTTATGCACCCGACGACATAAATATCATGCATGGAGATTCCTTTTGGATGCTCTTGGAAATCCACCACGTGTGAAACAGACTAGACAACGTCTAAGCAGAATTTGAAAATCCTAGGCCCTATTTTTTTGCCCGACTATAGAAGTTTATTTTTTCATAAAAGTTATTCTATAGGTTAAATTTATTCTAAATTAAAAGTTATACTATAGGTCTATCTAAAAATTTGAAATTAATGTTTTAATAAATCAATGACGAAATGTAAAAAAGATATGAAGAAGCATGAATAGAAAGAGACATTACTTGAAGCCTTCAAGAATTAGTTAAAAAAGATATACAGTTTTGATCGTATACAGTCTGCTGTCACATGTTAGTACAACTTGCATTCACTGTTGCATTTCCGAATTCAGTCTAATCAACAACTTTACAGATAATAGTAGCTTTTAGAATCATCTTTCAATTTTTATGCGATTTCTCAGATATTTGCAACTCTGATTATTGAAGATAAACAAAACACCGCACACACACAAATGCAGACTCCTAGGGTGGAATTCTGGAAGGGTGATAAAGTTATCAGTAATTAAACAAGCCCAATCTGCGACAAAACTTTCAGTAAGTATCAAGTTTCAATTGTCAAGTAAACTGACCAGAGGTCAGCTAAAACCTGTTGTGCAGCGGGGACAATTTTGAACATTACTATTCTTGATTGTAAACAGATTAATGGTTGTGCTGCCGTTTTGATTGAAACCTGTTGAATGTTGAACTGTTTCTAAAATTGAAAAAAGTAGAAACTTTTGAACATTTAACACAACACAGTTAATGCTACTTTCTGGCAAAAAAATTGTTGAAGTAAAAGTCAGTCAACAATTCATATCGATGATTAACATCAACAAATTATGACTGGTTGATGGCAGCTACATTAGTGACGTTATGTGACCCCCGCCAGTTAAAACTAATACATTGTGTTAAACAAACGCACACTAAGAACTGTGCAAGACTGTTACGGTTACTGCAAATGTGACACACGCGCATCTCTTCTAGAATGTAAAGTAAACGTACGTACACACAATAGAATCTAGTGTGTCATGTGTTAATCTCCAGAATCAAAATTAAAGACCTGTTGTGCTGTTGCACAACAGGAAAAATAACGTGCGGGCAGAATGACATCAGGCAAGTTTATTCTCAGCGTGTAGAATTCTTAATGACAAAACGTAATGAAAGAACGTTTAGCGACTGATTAAGGGGTCAGTCATCGAAAGCAGTTCATTTTTCCCCTATAAAAATTTTTTTTAAGAAATACCTTCTTCTTCATACATTATAAATATATTCTCCCAATATATATTCGCTAAATTAGTCGATTTTGCGCGACTATAAATCTTTTTCAGTAAAATATAGCTCATTTTTCTTAATACATTTTAAAAAAATTTTTCAAGCCAATATTTTCCTCCCATTTCACTCCAAAATTGATGCAGCATACAGTTGGCAGTGAAGTCGCAAAGTCGGAAAAATGACGTTTTGAAAACCTATTCACATTTAATATTTTCGTCACAATTAAAAAAATTTTTTTTTAAATTCTTTACACAAAACAAAAGCACATATCCCCTATTTTCCACACACCAAATTTAAAAAAAATTTCAGAGTTTTGAGGGGTAGTACCTGTTTTTCTTATTAAAAAGTGATAAGACTAATATGTAGTGAACTCACCACTAAAAAAATATAAAAAAAAAATAAAACTCTTATTTTAAAATCAAAAGAAAAACCTACCTTTTTTTCCTTTTTCTTTTTTTTTAGAAAAAAACATAAACTAACACACCCAACACTTCATTCACTAGCCAACCACCCCAATCTTATCTTCCTCTATTTTTTCTATTATTTTATGTCTCTCTTGTGAAATGTTCATCACTAATAATAGTTTGTTAAAAAAATTGTTGGTATTTGTTGGCAGTATTTTTTCTATACTTAATTGTATCCCTATCGTACTTCACTTACTTACTATTTCACGTACAATACCAATGCAAAAAGCACTCATTTCCCAACCTACAACCAAAACTCCACCGCCCTCCCTCCACCCTTCGCCCATCACCCCCCTACTCCCCTCCCAAATCTCCACCCTTTTGACTAAAACTGTAGTAGCTATATAGGCATGCAATGTTAAGTGAATTTTTCAAAAAAAAAAATCCAACGAAAAAATCCCGGACTATTTACACAACGAAGGCTTACTTACCTTTTCCAGAATTTTAGAAAATACAAACGATTTAGTTTTGAAGCAAGCAAGCAAAATGTCGAAACTTGAAATGTTGGTATACCGATTTTTAGAGATGTCCACTTTATATCTCCGTTGATTTACTTGGTTGATCAGTCGAAACAAATTGTCTTCCCAAGCACCGTTAAATTTACCAACTGCTTAGTCATTAACGGGCCAAATGTTCAGGCTCCGTTAACTGTTTGATTGTTGAACTGAAGAAACGATCTTTGTAATATCTTTCTAAATTATTTAACGGCTGTTTGTTACGAGCTAAATTATGTTTTAGCTTCGTTGAATTGTCAGGTTGTCGAGACCAGCTTTCTTACGGTCATAAAAAGATGGTCTCCGGTCTTCGGTCTCCGTTTTGTTTCCAACAGAGATTCCCGGTGGGGGGGTGAATAGGTTATCCTCATCTCGTTGCATCAAGCCATTTGGGTCAAAAGGTACACTTTGATCTGAGCTGAGCAAATCAGCTCTAAGAACCGATAAACACTAAACAGTGCTTTTTAATGGCTCTTACGTACTGCTGTAGTGAATCGTTTTATATAAAAAAAAAATGCTTTGGTGCAAATCAATGTATGTTAACTGCGTGATTTAGTATTTGAATTCACAAGGAATACATAATGGCTGAAATTGTCAGCATTCAAAAACTAACAGATGTCATCTAAGTAAACTAACTAACTAACTACTTGTCTCTGTATGTATGTACTTATGTTATTGACTTGTTATACTTCTGCAAACGGACCCTTTTGGGATGCTCGAAAAAATCCGCCAAGTGTGAAACAGACCAGACAGTGTTTAAACAGATTTTGTGAATCCCAGGTCCTATTTTATCACTCGATTAAACAGTTTATTTTTTCATATAAGTTATCCTATGAGTATTACAATTTAAAATAAATGTTTTAATAAATCAATGACAACATTTAAACATAGTGGCTTTTTTTAGTCTGAGGGCCTATTCCTTTACCGGATTAAAGGGTTATTTATAATCAGACTAAACGGTTTAAAAATTAAGCTTGAAAATGCCATTCCAAAACCTCAGGATTAAACGGACTAAACTTCTAGCGCGCTGCTTTTTAATCGGACTAAACGGACTTAACTGTGCACGCTAATGTTAAGCGTGCATGTTAAGTCCGTTTAGGCCAGTGGTAGTTTTCGAATGGGGTCAAAATTTTAAAAAATTTAAAATTAAGCCGCTGACTTATTTTAACTCGTTTAGTACGTTTAGTCCAATTCGTCATTCCAAAACCTCGGACTAAAATAAGTCCAGTTCGTTTAATCCGGTAAAGGAATGGTAAAGGCCCTGAATCATCGTTTAATTCTTATGCAATTTAGGAGGTTTATGCAATTGAGAATATCGAAGATGAACAGAACACAACAGCCGGAATGGAAATGACCCGCCACCTTGCCGTTTCAGAGTTTGACGCTTAGCTCTGCCAACCAATGGATGTCAATGTCCATGGATAATTTCCAAAAGTTATGCAAATGATGACATCGGCGCTCATCAGCGGGGTATGCCCTGCGGTGCCAGTTAAAAATTGCACCCAATCATCGGCAAAAAATTTAGTAAGTAGGTATGAAGCTCGAATATTAAAGTAAACTGCCCACAGGTCAGTTAAAACCTTTTGTGCAGCATGCGGCGGCCTATTTAAGGGTGAGATTTTAATTTTTTGTTCCTTCTAGAGAAGGAACCTTTGTCATTGGTTTTTGCTCCGATAACAAGAATATTCAGAAAACGTTACAACCTAGCCCCCAGACACCTGCTGCTTTTTTTGTCGCCTGGCGGGAGTCGATTCTGTGGGAACTGGTTTTCAGTTTGAAAATTTTTCTGAAATGACCGCGTTAACCAAACTATTCACCTGAAAATGAACAAAAACAATTTAGGTAAATAACTTGAAAAAATTTTCATCAACTGATATTTTTTTGTGCACGTTTTTATTCACTGCCAACTTCCCTCCTGTTGCTGATGTTTTCTAAACGGACAATTGACGGTCGATATTGCCACTGGCCATTTGCAATTGATATGCAAAATACAAATACTCCTTGGCCAATAAATTTTCAGACGAAAGGCGAGCTGCTGATTTGCTTCAAAGGTTTACTTGATTACTCATGAACTGCAACTACTTATCAAAATCAGCAAACTCGTCTACTGAGTACTGAGTGAAAAATTACGATTTTATGACGCTGGAGCGTCAATTTTTTACAGGAAAAATTGGGCGCCTGCCCTGTTTTTTAACAAAAGGTAGTTTATTTTACCGTCGTTAAGAGATTGACGGCTGAGTTGTGAGTAAAACTATTTTAGTAATTTTATTTTATAATTAAACTTTAATACTACTTCAAGCAGAGGTAAGAGTTTGATTTTGGCAAAAAATATAAATCGTGCTCGTCCGAGGATTGAACCCGGGATCTATCGCACCCTGAGCAAGAATCAATCCACTAAACTAACAAGCCGCACTGGTGCTAGTAAAAATTACTTGCTTGCTTACGTGCCCAGTCCTGACGGACCATGAACGCTGCTATCCCGTACAATCCTGCGCCATCTCGTTCGATCATGCGCTACGTCCATCCACCGCCCGCGTATATTATTTAGGATGCTAGGCCATACGCACTCCCGCCACCTTAGGCATGGTCGACCCCTTGGCCGCTGACCTCCAGGAACCCTTGAGAAAAGGACTTGTTTGGGCACACGATCGGGCGGCATACGAGCAACATGGCCCAGCCATCGGAGGCGGGCTGTGTTCACGAGGGTCGTGATTGGTGGTATGTTAGTCGCAGAGTACAGGCAGGTATTGCGGACCCTCTGTCGTCTAGATACGCCTAGGATTGAGCGTAGGCAGTTGTTGTGGAAGACGTTGAGACGGTTGATGTCTTCAGCTCTGGTGGTCCACGTCTCCGAACCATAAGTTATGGCAGGTATGACCGATGCTTGGTAGAGCTTAAGCTTGGTGTGAAGACGGAGGTGTGGGTCGCTCCAAATTCTGTTCAGTCGATGGAAAGTAGCCCCGGCCGTCCGTATTCTGTGGCTCATCTCGGGCTGTAATGAACCAGTGGCCGCAATAGTGCTACCCAGGTATTTAAACGTGGGTACTTGCTCCAGTGGTTGCTGGTCAATGGACGCATTGCACGCGTTAGCGCCGAGTGCCATAACCTGCGTCTTGTTGGGTATGTTGATTTCAAGTCCAAATACAGCTGATGCCGCATTGAAGGCTGCAAGAGCTATTTGCAGGTCTGCTTCCGATTCTGCAAGGATGCAGGCATCATTGGCGAACAGGAGCTCACAAATATTCAGTTCCTGGGTCCCGAACCGAAAAGGACGATCCCAATTTAGTATTTGGCCGTCTATCCTATACTCTAGGCGCACTTTCGTGTTGTGCTGGCGCATGCTAGCTTTCACGACCGCGTCAATGTAGATGTTGAATAGAGTGGGTGCAAGTACGCAGCCTTGACGGACGCCAGTGGTGACCCCAAACCAGTCAGTTTGGCTGTTATAGACATTGACGCATGATTTGGAGTCTTGGTGCAGTGATGCCAGGAGCCGTATTAGTTTACTAGGGACACCATAATCTCCCAGAACCCGCCAGAGGGTTTTACGATCCACGCTGTCGTATGCCTTCTTGAGATCGATGAATGCTGCAAAAAGAGGGCGTTTTACTTCCTTGAACTTTTCTGCGACTTGGCGTATTGTGAAAATCTGGTCTGCACAGCTGCGAGCAGGTCTGAAGGCGCATTGGAATTCACCAAGTTTGTCAGATATGTATGCTTGGCAACGCTTTAGCAGCAGTATGGCATAAACTTTGCCCGGGATAGATAGCAGGGAAATACCTCTGTAGTTGTCACAGAGGGCCGGGTCACCCTTTTTGTGCAGAACTGTTATGATGGAATCGCGCCATTCTGTTGGACAGATTTCTGACGACCAGCAAGTCAGTATCACTCTATGCAGCCATTTGACAGCGGCTTCGCCACCAGCGCGGAGCAGCTCAGCGGTAATGTGGCACGGCCCAGGAGCTTTGTTGGCTTTCAGAGAAGCTATAGCTTCCATGACCTCAGAGATGGTAGGTAAATCAACTGGTTCATCACTGGCATCGGTCAGATGAGCTAGGGATTCGTGGTCAACCTGACGCTGAATGTTAAGCAGTTGCTCAAAATGCTCCTTCCAACGCCGTAAAAATTACGCATGACATGATCTAATATAACTTACTTTACAAAATCATCAGCCTATTAAGGTGGTAGTTACGTTTTCGCAGCTTTTTTCAATGTTCTATTTTGTAGCAGTTACTAAATCAATTTACAGGCGGTCTTTTGCATATTATTAATCAACTTATTTTTTACAAAATTATAATTTTTCAAGAGTCGATGTTACTCATAGTGTGCACGCCAACGAATTTGGTGAAGCTCATCTGCTCAATTTCATGCATTTTTCCCCGTATTTTGTTATTTCTTCACTGTGGTAAAAATTCCGCATACAGTCAAGAAATTTATACCAAAGGCACGTTGATGTGTTATAAAAGTGCTGGTATGCTTAACTAAACGTAATAATTTAGCAGATTTTTACAGTGAGCAAAAGTTTGCCTCAAATTTTTCTAAAAAGTCAAGAAACGGCAGTTTTTATGACTTTGGTAGGCTGTAACTAAAAAAATAATCAACCTTTTCACTCAATTCGAAAAAGGTATAGGGCAAATTTATTTGGCTACTGTCAAATATGCTTTCTTTGCATTTTTATGAACTGAACAGGATATTGGTTACTTCAACTGAAATCACTCATTGTGCTCAGAAATGACAGATTTTTAAAAAAATTTAATTCAGTTAAGAACCAGATTTAACTCTGACTAGCCGAGCTATCTGCTTAGCTATTAAGTGTTCTAGTCTAGAACGTAGTAGTCGATACAATAGTATATATATCTTGTAGTCAGTCCACCGTGTCTGTAGTTTAACTGACTGCAAACTGCAAACTGCAATGCCTCGGAAAAGGATCACGCAGCCAGCTGACGCGTTGGCCAGAACCCGTTCCGGGAGAATCCAGAAGAAAACCACTAAAGCAGCAGAAGCAGAAAGACGTACGAAAGTTGGTTTAGCAGCACGGCCGTCAAAAAAAGCAGCCAGAGGACAAGTGGCCTTACCTGCGGAAACGGCTGGCGGCAAAGAAGATGGTCGTCCGGAGGTTCAGAACTTGGGTCCGATGTGGCAGGTACCATCTCCAGTGTTCACAGACGAGGATACCATGGGCGGCGCAGTCAAGGATGATCAGCCGGGATACGGGGGAGCTTCTTTCGGGGGCATCTTGCAGAACAGAGAATTGGCAGGGATGCGAGGAAGACCGGGACCAAGAAAGCAGATGGCTGGGCCCACAAAGAAGTGAAATAACGAGTTTCGTCTCGAACGGTATGAAACAAAAAATTCTGGCTCAAGAATTTGATTTGTCTAGTTTGCTGCCGCAGTCCGTCTGCAAGCCACAGGCCAGCCGTGGCACTTCGGAATTGGTTTTCGATGAATCATCTGGTTCACTCAAACTTTATACATTGAAAAAAGCCATCGTGCCTTTTGACCAATGGTTAGCTGCTTTTCTCGTGTTCGCATCAGTGATTCTCGAAACCAAACCACTTTTGGGAGTGCAGTTGCTGACCTATGTTGAGCGGATTCGGTTTGCGACAAGCAACTTTGGTGGGTTGGCTTTTGTGAACAACCCCTTAGTCCTATGTCTTGACTTATCGTTAGACTATTTTCTATTTTATGTGGTCCATAGGGACTGGTCCTTACGAACAGCAGAAACACTACCTGTAACAGACGTATCAACGGTGTCGATTATTTAATTAAAAATAAGGACTTGCTATCAGACTTACACAGTTTGATGAACCAAAACCAGATGAGACTTCTTGAACTGAAGTGAATAATTCCTCAGTTCCCGATGATTCACGGTATTTCCCCACCAACAGTGTTATGCAGTTCAAGGCTTATCCGACGAACAGTTTCACCCAAATCCCAGCAAGTAGACGCCAGTTTAGAACAAATGCGCCGCTGCTAGCTTCTAATTTCAAGCCTTTATGCTAGCGATTCCGACGCGTCGACGCCAAAATCAAATTAGCATTGTGTTTTTAAAATCATTGGAATGTTTTGGGACACAGTTGAAATATCAAAATGAAGAATAAATATTAATGGTATTTTGACTTAAACGGTATTACACTAGTAATGGTATTACACTAGTAATGTATTACACTACCCCCGCCTCATGAGGTTTTGGCTCCAGACAAATATAAATACATTAACATATCAATTTAGACATATAACAGTGTGAGCATGAAGTTTGGTTGGTTGTAGTTACTGTCCAAAAGAGAGTAGTTTCAGTTGTGGGACATGTTCGAGGAGGATTCGCATAAATCGGAGGACTCCCTTGGCAGCCAATGTTACGCCGTTGTATGAGTTGATCATCAGGTACGGTTCATCGATGGAGGAGGTGGGGATGACGGTCACCGAAGAATGGCCTTCTGCAGCGGAGCACAGAATACATCGGGCTTCTTCGACGAGGTGCTGAAAGGGGTCCAATCGCGGAGGCATATCGTTGATGAACACCTTGGCTGCGTAATAATTTGTCAGCAGGTTGAGGATGTTCTTGTATCTTTGAAATAATTGGGCAGAGTTTTCAGCCGCGTTCAGATCATCGGTTCCAACCAGCAGCAGGATGATGGTATAGCGGTATGGGTCCGAGACACTGTTGGACAGTAGGTGTAAGAGGGACTTGCTGTAAGTTTCTGCCTCTAGTTGCAATCGACTCACTTGAAAATTTGTGTCAGCCTACAGAGCATGTGCAAGCCGTTAATATAATTGTAATTGTGTTTTTATTCTTGCAGTCAGTTGCGTTAATATCTCAACGTTTTATGGTTTTCTACAAATTATTTAAATTTACTCAGTCAATTTTTGAAAATACTGACTCAAGAAAGATTACGCCGCGGAAAACATGAACAAATGTAAAGTCAATTGTGAAAGCTAAAAGGCTGAATGAAACAGGCTTTATACATGTTAATGTTTTCCCAGGGCTTTGCATATATGTTATTTTTTTATATATGTTATTTGCTTTATATGTTATCTGCTTACCCTAGTGTATAACTATGCATAACTATGTATAACTAAGGGGTTATCCACCAGGGCACCAGGTCGACAATTTTAGTGTAACACAGACTGAACCTGTCCAGACCTGCCGCTAAACAAACAGCAGGCGGGATTGGCCATTGACGAATGTGGACATTTGTTTTATAGGGTGGGGACGATTGTAACAGTGTAAAAAAGTCTAGTAGAAAAAAAGTGCAAACTTAAGTTTGTAGCTACTAGCTAACCTCAATGACGTAATTGCAAAGACTTGAATGCAATTACGTCATTGACTAAAATTTAAACTTTAGATTATTCAATTGCGTCATAATAAAAAAGAAACAAACAATTTCGTCATTTATCACGAGAAAAGTTAAATTCCAAAATTTCATAAGCTGACCTTTAAACAAGGGTATAACAAACCAGGCCAAATCACGGGACTCGCGAAAGGTCACTTATCTACAAGCGCAAAAACCTAGTGCAAAGTTTGCGCAACCCGAAATCACCACTGACGTCAATGTTTACGTAAACGGTAAACAGAGACGGTATTTAAAGAACTGTTACAGCAAACCGGCAGTTCAGTTGGGAACTCGCGGGGCTCTGTTTAGTGCTAAGTAATTAAGGTCTAAGCCCAGGTGGTAAGCCTCTGCCGTGTAGTAACGTACGTTTGCTGTATGTTAAACCAATGACGACTGTTGTTTTAATTGCGACTGAGTTTTGTGCAAATAAGCCCTATGCACCTGCGTACTTGTCCAGTTCTGCTTGCACTGTGTAGAATTAGATAACCGGTAACTAGGTACCTGGCCACTAGACGAGAAGGCACCCGGTTACAGTTGCGCATTTCTCCCCTCCCTTTGCTTCATCTTCATATTTTCCTTCATGGACTTCAAGACCCTCTTTTCATGCTTCTCGCTTTTTTGCGCGGCCGCCTCAGCGGCCGTGCATACGATTTTCAGTTAATGCACTAAAAATGAAAATGCATGTAAATCATGCTCAGTTTCAGTGCATCACTGAAAGCCTGCTGGAATGACCAGCTGTGAATTGTGTGCAACTGGCAGCGCGTATGTTGTGTGTGTACTGTGTATGTGTGTGTGCGTGTCTTTGCATAACAAACGACTATGGCAGACTGAAAATCGATGATCTGCAATATCGATTTTTTGAATCACTTTCAAAGCAGTTTTTCCCGTGATGCTCTAAACAAAACATTTAGTTAGGATTTTAATATATTCATCCAACGGAGCTGTGGCCTAACGGTTAAGGCGTGTGACTGCGAAACACAAGTTAGAGGGTTCGATTCCCATCAGCGCGCAGCCTTCCGGGATTTTTTTCTTACATCGAAGGTAGGATAATGTTTTAATT
>JASANF010004790.1:0-66499 GCA_030248245.1 Trissonchulus sp. WLG1_4
AGGGGGCGCTCCGGGAATCGGGGGTTACATTGAAAACTAGCAAAAAAATTGGCAAATGTCAAACTTTACTATACATATATGTACTATGGCACAAAAGAACACTGGAGGCAAAATTTCAAATCACGTGATCATGTCACGTGACCCCCAGAGCACCAAACGTGAGTGAATTTTCGGCAAACGATAACTCTGCTTATACTTTGCGTATAGTCACACTTTATATACCAAAATGTAGCTTATGTGCTTCTCTAGTTGAACATTATTTTGGTTTTTAACATTTATGTCTGGTTTGGATAAAAAATGTCATTATGTGTTTTCGAAGTCGAACTCTGAGCAATGAAATTCATATAAAAAAATTTCTAAGCTTTATTTTAAAAAACTAAAAGATTGTTCAACTGCGCAGAGCCTAAGGCTATAATTGTGCAAAATTTTGTAGAAAAATATTTTACCAGCATTTTATAATCGAATGCCGAAAAATTGGTTTTGTATTCACACAGCCTATATTTGAGTCTGCTGCTTCTGAAAATGGTTTCTTGTGCGATTTTTTCGCACAGAACGCAATAAAATTGTTTTAATTTTTCATTACGACTAATAAAATCTACGTATCGTCTCTTTGCAAAACCTCAAAAAGCGTTGATGCACTGGCTTACTTGCTGAATTTGTCTAAAAGTCGAATAAAATCAGTAAATTGTCCAATTTTTTCCAAATTTTTTGCTATGGAGGTATGGGCGTCAAAACATCAGAAATAGTATTTTGGGCAGCTTTTCTTCAAGAATGATAGGTCATTTTGGCTGTTTTTAAAAAATACGGCCCAAATCCTTGATTCCCGGAGCGCCCCCTTAATTGAAATTAGTGAGCGTTTGAAAAATTTCGTTCGTGACTAAATCTGCCGATTGTAGTATATATATATATATTCTATGTGGTAGAAATTCACCTCCTAAATGAATTGGTGTCGTTGATTTGTTAGTAATTTGTTTTCATGGTGACATTATACAGCATTATATACATATATATTATATATATATATATATAAAAAAAAAAAAAAAAAAAAAAAAAAATATATATATATATATATATATATATATATATATATATATATATATATATATATATATATATATATATATATATATATATATATATATATATATATATATATATATATATATATATATATATATATATATATATGTATGTGTATATATATATATATATATATATATATATATAGATATATTATGTTATTAAGTTATAATTTCAGCTCTTTCAATTGGTTTTGTTTAGTTTGGTTAGTCGTTTTGTTGTTTTTGTTTAGTCTGGTTTTGGTCTTTTTTGTGTTTTTGTTTTTTCTAGCCTTTATATTTATTTTGTTGCAAGCGCTCTTTTTCTTTTTCTTTTCTTTTGCCTATTTCAGTGATATACATGGACCAATTTTATGATGCTATTGCTGGTATCCACTGTATGCTATGCTTATCTGTTCTGAATAAACTTATTATTATTATTATTATTATTATTAATTTAACACCAATAATAGACCAATAATTTATAACACCAATAATTTCACTCTAGATTTTTATTAAAAGGGGCGACAGCTATTTTGGGGGCTAAGCATCAGACTGGGGGCTTGGCTGACGATGGGAGTTCTATATTTTTATTAAAAGATGGGGTGGGAAGCACGTAGCAGCCAAAAATAATTTTTCCCCCTATTCTTCATGTTGACCGGCGCATTGCATGGCGTACGCCATGGCGCATGAGAGGGCGCACGAGCGGGCGCATGAGAGGTCGCATGAGCGGGCGCATGGGAGGACGCATGAGCGGGCGCATTTGTTTTTTCACACTGCCTGCTGCATTATTTCACACAATGCAGTATGCCAGTGTGCGTGTGCGCCCGCTGATGCGCCATGGCGTACGCCATGGAGCAAAATGCGCTCTCGTGTAAATAGGCCTATAGCGTTGAAAAACAGCCGCTAACACACTTTTCGGATGATTTATGAGGTGGGGTTTTTTCCCCCTTATGGGTTTTTTTCTGAAATTAGGCCTGAAAACAAATTTTCCCCACAAATTAGGCCTGGAAATAAAAAATTAGGCCTGAAAACAAAAAATCATCAAATGTTTTCCTGTGGGCTGTCGCCTTCAGACCCCCGCATTTACCCAGCTTCCTCCACTAGTGTTTTTGTTGATTAAATTTGCATTTTCATTGCACATTCTGCTTCAAAATTCTACAGAAGCTCATCTGGCTCCTGGGGGTTGCAGTCCCCAGACCCCCGCCAACTGATAATACATAAAAAAGCCTCGAACCAATCGTCGCGCTTGGTGCAGGTTCGGCGGGGGGGGGGGGGGGGGGAAATTCAAACGCATATTTTTTCAATGTAAAAACACGTTTTTATAGGTTTTCGGACGCGCTGAGTTCATTTTTAGCACTTTCCAAGCAAAAAAACGTAGATTTACTGCTTTTCGAAAAAATTCAAATTTTGTCGAAAATCATCATTTTTCGACATTCAGGGGCTGATTTTTGAAAATTTTCACCGATACAGTCGTAATATCAGTCCGAAGTTTGATAATCATAACGTAACTTATAATAATATATTTAATTCAGCTTTGTTTCCAAAATATTCTGCTCATTTATACCAAAAAATGTTAATTTTTTAAACATATAATAGGCGAACTATGCATCGTTAAACTGAGCTCACATATCAATTGTTATTGTTTCTTTTTGCATAGACAATAAATTAACTACATTTTCCGACACAAAATAGCATTTTTAGTTAAAAGGAGCAATTTTTAATAATGAAGAATACAATAAAATACGAATTCAAAACGTCACTGCTGCTCAGCATCACGCTGGCGCTGACAGCCAATTTCGGTTCAAAAGCGCAGCTTTATTTATGATTCCACAGTAGCAAATATCCTTTCATTTGATGCAAGCAACTAAGACTAAGCCTTTTCTAACCCAAATACTAAGCCTGAGCCTAAGCACTAAGCCTCAGCCTAAGCCTAAGCCTAAGCCTAAGCCTGAGCTAAGCCTAAGCCTGAGCTAAGCCTAAGCCTAAGGCCTAATTTTAAGGGAAAAACCTGCTAATAAGCATAAAAAATAACTTAGCTGCACTAAAATACCCCCATCTGCTCCATATTTAAAAAAAATTCGCAGCTGTAGCCCGAAATTTGAACTGAACCCAACTAGTGCTGTAACGCTAGAATCAGCCTGGCCTGGGTAGCTTCAGAAAAAGTTTTGTAACTTTTCAAATCCTAAACCGATTTACAAAATTTTTTCAGCATTTAGTAGCTTAAAGGTTACCCTTTTAGTGATGGCAGCAGGTTTTTATTTCACAAAGAATTTCTGCCTAAATCCAATTTTGCGCAAAAAATTTCATGTAAAGTTTAATTTTTGGACAAAGTTTGATTTCCAGCTAGAGCTTACATCCTACAAACTTCTAACCTAGCCTATTCGAAAGAGCGTCCAATTTTGACCCCCCCTAGGTTTGGGGGATATAGGGGGACTCCGGATCATTAGTCGAAAAAATGCCGTTTTTCCGACTTATTCCATCCCTAAGGGTTTTAACACCAATAATTTCAATCTAGATTTTTATTAAAAGGGGCGACAGCTATTTTGGGGGCTAGAGATCAGATTGGGGGCTTGGCTGACGATGGGGGTTCTATATTTTTATTAAAAGATGGGGTAGGAAGCGATTTATGGGCAAAAAATAATTTTTCCCCCCCCGCCGAACCTTGACCGTCGCGCTTGTTTACCCCCCCCCCCCGGTCGACACCCAAGGTGGGGTTCCCTTCTTTGGAAATTCCTGGATCCGCGCCTGAGGCTTAAGCTTAGGCTTAGGTTCAAGTTTTAGGCTCAGGCTTAGGTACTAATAAATCTAAATTTCCTAGAAAAATCCTGCCAGCTTAGCCTAGAGAATCCTGCTAGCTAAGCCTGGACGATGCCTTAAAACGTTATAATGCACTCAAAACTATCCAAAAACAAAGATTATAGCCATTTTCGGCTTCAAACTTTGGCTTACGTTCACATCCCAAAACACTGAAAATGCAATTTTCAAGGGGTCATAGCTCAGAAATACAAATTTGTGGCTAGGGGTTCTATAATTACAAAAAACGCTTCCCTTGAGGTTCTCTACTCCAAAAAATAGGTCTCACACGTTTGCTCTACAGTGAATCGACTTCGTATTCCGTGTCTGGGCATGATTCTACATCAGCCTGCCATTGTGCATTTAAAATTGGCCTTGTACTTTTTTTAGTAAAGTTGCAGGACCGCCATTTTATTGTCAAAAAAAATAAGCCTTACATGAAACTCGTTGCGCCAAAATTAATTAAGAACACACGTTTTTCGAATCAAAACCTCCTGCTATCAATAAAAAGTAAGACTTTTTACCTAGGAATTGCACTCCCCCAGAAATTTTAACCTGGCTGTATCCGTCCTGTGGCGTATCCAGGAAGACATTACAAATTTACAACGTGCTGCTCGAAATTACAGAAAAACGATGTTATTATTAATACACACTCATTTTTGGTATCAAATTTTAACCTTCGCCCACTGATGCCGGGGAAACTGAAAATGTATGTATTCTATTCTAATTTTTGTGTTGCAAGGTTGTTTATTTCAGCTGACATTTCGTCACATCACCACTATATATATACCATTATATTTATATATATACCCTGAGGCAGTACTGATTGGTGATGGCCTGTGGTATTGCTGTGAAGCGCAGTCTGGAACTGGACCCCCACCACAGTCCGGACACGGCCAAGCGACCCCGTCCCGCCTGCTCCCCGATGCGACTCAGTCCGCACTGCTCCAGCTCCGGGGGCTATGGCCAGGCCACCGCCACGCCTTCCCCATTCGCTGAGGTGGCACCTAGTGTTACGTCTGGTGCGTTGCTTTGCAATCTAATATACAATGTAATACGGTCATACGCCCGGATTATATACAATGAAGTGAACGAATGAATGATGAATTAATATATATATACACGATATACAATATAATATACAGATACAAAAATTTTGAGGACCCTTTCACGCTGATTGATTAAAAATACCCTTGGTTTTGCTATTTTTTGAAAAAATGCCACTGCTGCCCACGTTTGCTCAGATCTATCCCCCTGTTTCGTGTATGTCGAATGTGTAGAATTTGCATACAATAGTAGGCGGCCAACCCTATAACAGACCACTCGATATAAATGGTATATATAACAGTAGCATACTATGTATATTTTAAGATCAAATCGATGCGTATCTGCGGGCGGAAATTCGTCGCTTGCGTCGCCAGAAGTTGCTTCCATCGCGAGTGCAGCTGACTGCTCAAATGGCCCCTCAGCTGTCGCCCGGAGGACACGCCCCAGACTCCTCGCCGGGCCGTGCCTCCAGTGGCTCGGACTCGGACGGGGAATTCGGACGCATGGATTCGAGCAGCAGCGGCGGGGGATTCCAGATGGGGCCGGCCCACGGCTCGCATCAGCTGCAACCGAGTCTGCACCACCACCATTCGCACATGCAGGCGGAAATGCCACTGTTCACTCGCAAACAGGTTGAAATATTGAACTGAGTCAAACATGAATATGGGTTTATATTAGCTGACGATTTTTTCTAATAAGTCCTGACCCGCTTTATTTCTGTGTAGACTCGACCTAACCCATATTCCCTTTTATATTGCATGTTTTTTACTCCGCTTGACATTTGTAAATAATGCTTCATAGTATCGCATTGTGTTCTAGTATAATAATATACTTTAGCCTTGGTGCTTGCAGAGCGTAAAATGAGTCTTTTGACTGATTTCAGGTGCATCTAATCTGCGAGCGTTTGCTGAGAGAGCAGGAAGCCAAGCTGCGCACGGAGTACGAGCATATACTGGCCACCAAGCTGGCAGGTATATTATATAGGGCTGCTAAATTTATTGTGTGACTTTATTGCCAGTGATTTATTTTGAAATGGCGGAGAGTGGAGAAGCATTCATAAATTATATTTTCACCGTAGTCGGTGTTTTAAATTTGGAATTTTTGCTTAGCATAAAATTCTATGACTGAAATGCAACCTCAGCAAATGAATTTATGTGTCAGAGGAGATGCAGTTCAGGTAGTTTTTCAATGCATTTCAGTTTTCTGTTCAGGTTTTCACATGAATTTCGCGATGTTTACGTGTAAGCGTGACCAAAAGGGATTGTTATATATTCCCCCCACAAAACATGCTATACACTAAAACTAGAAATTGGAAAACTCTAGTTATCGTGTCGTTTTACTTTCAGAGCAATATGAGACGTTCGTGCGGTTCACACATGATCAAATTCATCGTCGCTACGTTGCTACAGACGCTTCGTGTATGTTCCAGTCACTCATTTGTTATCGTGATATTGCAGTAAAAATTGAAGTTTAGCTGCGAATTAACTAGAACTGAATTGATTTAACTGAAATAAGACTTAAGTTTAACTTTTTGGTGCAGTTCAGTGTAAGTTTATTTTTCATAGCGCAAAATGACTTTTTTTATATTCTGTTTTGGATAGATTTTGGATATGTTTCGGTTCAGGTACACACATGTGCAGCTAAGGAAATTTTGGTGGGAGAACCGTCGACCGGGGAGGGGGGGAGGGGTGCGGAGCAGCTTTCCCGGCCGTCTTTGTTTCGTGAGCTACCCTCAAAACATTCTGGCGGGGGAGCGGACCTGTCTGAGGACGGGTTGGGGGGGGGCAGGCATAATTTAGACAATTATTACATCAGTTAAATTAATAATCGGTAACTATTGGATTGTTTTATATATATTTTTTTGAATTAGTACTGGTCTAATTGAACCTGTTTGTTTTCATTTCAGACCTGTCATGATCACAATATGAATGTCCTGAACTCCATGTTAATTTGTTTTTTTGAGTCATTTGTATTCGTAAGCTATCTAACTCACTGTTTGCTGGTATATGATACGATATGATATGATAATATGCTGACAAGAATACATACTTGAGTCGGTATAACAGTGTTATGTACTCTTGATGTTCTGCACAATGACTGCACTCATACTCAATGTTCAATTCTATGAAATCTTGCAGTACCCTAGGACGTTGTTGTTTTGGATGCGTAAGAGGAACTCAGTGGAATGTTGCCGTAGCAATTATTGTGATTTATGGCACTGTGTTGGAACTTACTTTTGACGAAATTCATACATCATTGGTGGGATGGGGGGGATCTGCCCTTCAAAATGTTAACCTCTCAGGGGATTCCCGCTGTGGGGCGTGGGCCGATTAGAGTGGGGTACTAGTTGGTGTAAAATTGGGGCGTTTTCATTGTTTCATTTCGAACAGCAAAAATTCTGCTGTTCGATTTTTTCACTAAAAAGTCTGACCAGAAATTGCTGAATCCTAAGACAAAACAGGTTATGTTGATTTTGTGACTACTCGCTGTCTCTTGGTGCCTGAAATTTATTATTTTCGTAATGAAATTGTGCGTTTCTTTTTGTCTCAGGGTCCAGCAAATTTTGGTCGGACTTTACTATGTTGTGGAGGTTATAATGTGCAGTTTCACATGCATGCGTGTTCTTATTCTATAATTTTGTATTGTGTGCTGTAATAATAAATTGTAGTGTGGGTATGTTTTGTGACCAATTAGTGTTATCAAGAGTACATAATAGCTTCTCACTCTATATAGAAGAAGAGTGAGACACTCTCCAGCCTGCCTATGTTCTAGCACAGGCAGATGCGCTGGTCGTTTTCATTCTACATGTTGACATTCTATGCAACATGTGACTGGCCAATCAGCGCGTAGATTCCCTGCGTAACACACTTTAGTATATAATCGCTGATGCGTTGATAAGCATTAAGATAGGAATAAAAGCTTAATAACTCATTATTTATTCATAGTCTGCTTGCAAAAACATTAAAAAAGGTTTGCAAATACCTCTAGGGATATTATGGCAAACTTTCAGCGAAACTGATTGATAAACTTTTGAGATATAAACTTTTCTGAATTTCTTCAAAGTTTCTCATTCACTTTCGCTGAAAGTTTGCCAAAATATCCCCAAAGGTATTTGCAAACCTTTTTTAATGTTTTTACAAGCAGACTTTGAATAAATAATGAGTTATTAACCTTTATTTCTGTCCCGTTTTATGATTGGAGCACGTGCACAGGCGTCTGCCAATCAGAGAATAGAAGCTCACTTCTGATTGGCCAGTCACATGTTGCATAGAATGTCAACATGTAGCCTGAAAACGACCAGCGCATCTGCCTGTGCTGAAAACGACCAGCGCATCTGCCTGTGCTAGAACACAGGCAGGCTAGAGAGTGTCTCACTCTTCTTCTATATAGAGTGAGAAGCTATTATGTACTCTTGGTGTTATTGTTACGTGAGCCTTCCACCGTTGGTGTATTAAATCCTTAATTTTTTAGAATAAGTTGAAAATTAAAAAAATTCTTTACAGTTTTGAGTTTGAGCGAAATCCTAATGTAGTAACGGCTTTTTGTATAAAAGGGAACTAAAAAATATAACGTATTGTATTTGGACTTTGTAATTGTAGTATGTAACATAAGTAGTACGTTTGTGCAGCGTAAATGAAAGTTAGCCTTCTCCATTTATTTGTGTTTACTGCTTCCTACAACTCGCAGTAACTAGCTTTGACACTCGCGACAGCAAGGACAATATGCACATACAGGTGTAACCCGTCGTTACAGGGAGGGGAGCAGGTTTGGACCTTTTCTTTCGCTTAGTGTCCCGTTTGTCACGGCCACTGGCTGAGCTGGACGTAGTGGAACCGGACCCGCTTGAATCCGATGAGGACGATCGGTGGTGTCGTTTGGCTTGACGACCCCTTGGATGCTGATCCCGTACTGAGATGGACCTGGATCTAGAATCTCTGTCCCTGGAACTCGGCATTGTTAAAAACTGAAATACTAACAAAACATATTTTGCTCACGGAAGGACCGCAGCCAATACCATTACAATAAAAAAGGGAAGGGGTGCGGGGGGTAACGAAAAATTAAAAGAATTATGACTTGAAAATAAAAGTACTCAAAGAATCAAAAACTTAACTTCACGTTAAGGTAGAACTGAAATGTCCCTACTTACGACAAACTATAGTACCGACTGTGTATTCACAAACCATACAAAAGACTCAACGAAGCAAACCAGTCTACACTTGCGGTAAGTGAGCTTTAGTTTGGCGTATATAGCGACTGGTTTACCAATACAAAAAAACAAAATAAAGATTAACATAACAAGAAAACTGCCGCGCGGCTACGAACAAAACAATACAGAGCGGATAATTAAGAAAAACATACATAACAAAAAAACAGAGTATTACAATTATTGCAACAGTATGCGACTAATACTGAGTCTATCTTCGACGCTGTCTAGAATATAATGATTTTGGGAAAATTGAGAACGCCATCTTCCCTGCAAGGTAATGAGCCTAGACGACATTTTTTTTATATTGGATTGCGTGGCCCCTCCGGACCTTAGGCTATGGGTGCCAAATGAGGACACTGGAAGATTAAGAAAAGCGGCCGCGCGCTTAATGCATGAACGTGAGGCACCGTATGACATGGGTGTACCTGATAGTTGCCACCTATTTGAATTTTTGCAATATTTCAAAGTTTGGAAAAGGGGCAAATTGTCGCTTGCCGTAAGGCCAGAAATGAGCATATAACGGGCTAACAAGGAAACTGGACAGAATTCGTTGGTTTGAGCTGAAACATAAACAATGTTTCCTTTCCGCATTTGGTCATTTTTAGCCTTAGGTATAGAAATTTTCACGTAAGAATTATCGGGGGCAAATAGCAAATGACTACAGTTTAGATCACGAAGTTCAGAAAATCTCATAAAGGCAACAAACCCCAACACGCAAAATAAGCAATCCCGTAGGTCTCTAAGCCTGGGAGAAGTGGACCAATTTTTTATCAAACTTTTCACGTGAGAGACCAAGAAAGGTTGTTTTCGTATTGTCGGACGAGCTAAGATGCGTTTGGCGCCAGAAAATATTAGGTTAACTATATGATTTGATGTAGGATCTGGTGCTTGGGCAAAGGTGTGGGCCCATTTAACCGCCGCATAAGCAATAACAAGGCAAGAAACTGATCGGCCAATTTGACAAAGACTCAGCAGGTACGCGGCAAATGCCACTGGTGGCACTGGGAATGGTTCTTGAAGTTCGTGCTGAGCGATGACGTAGCTGAAGACTTGCGACAGGGTGGTCAGGTATGAGGCTATGGTACTGACGGCCAATGACTGCAACATCGTCGCGACCATTTGACGGCAGAGGACGTCTGGTAGGTGAGCCAGCGTTTGGACCCAGGTAGCACCGTTCAGCACAACTAAAAAACAACAATATAATCGGTGTTGGCGGGGCGGTGGGTGGTTTACTATAGTACCGACTGTGTATTCACAAACCATACAAAAGACTCAACGAAGCAAACCAGTCTACACTTGCTCAACTTAGTGGAATGACAGCTGTCAGACAACCGTCTAGACGTTGTCTGACAGAATTAATCTCATTTGCATATTGCCCTTGCATGCTCGCGTCAAAGCCACAATTGTCTATTTGTTAGCGGTCTACTTGTAACTGAGGACATTATTGGTTCAATTTTGTCCTCGCCTCGGGAGTTTTTGTGTCCACAACTAAATTTTGTGATTTCAGCTGTCTGTTGTGAAAAAAGTTCTCAATACATTTAATACACGATACACCCTCACTCAACCCTGTGTGCTTTTTAACACATCAGCCAAAATTTGTCACGTTTATTTTATATATTTTATGTTTTCCACAACTGTTTAGTTGTACACTGTTCTTTGCCTTCATTGTAATTTATTATACTCTTTAGCGTAGTAATACATTATTATATTCCGTTTCGTAGTATTGATGTTTATTAATTTGTACCAAGTATCTATTAGCATTCAAAAAGCTTTTTTTATAAATTCAGTGAGTTTTTAAAAACTTACTTTCAAAAATGGTTTTTTATTTCTTTCTGTTTGTAGGTTTTGGACACAAAAAAGACTGGGTTTAATAGCCATTATCGTTTCATGTAAACAAAGTCTACTACTGTGTAAAATTTACTTGTAAAGAACTTATGAATTAATGTATGTTGTCTTACACGATGACATGTAATTTGATTGTTTTTTGTTCCTACTTGTCCGCAAGCAAAATTATCGGGCAGTGAATGTTAGTAATCCAAGTTTATAGCTGAAAACGACTAGTAAGAAGATTGTCAGTTTTCGCAGTAGTTATTTAATTTGGCTGTTGTCGATTCATACCTACAGCCGCTCATTTCAAGTTCCAACATTAATTTTTTGTTCATATTTCATAATAATGTGTACGAGCGCTGCAGCTGATTTTTTTTATCTTTGTTTTTTGACGGCTCTGATTAAAAAACGGCTGTAAGTGTAAATCGGCTTGTAAACAACCTGAGCAATGAAAGGGAACTGTGGTGTATACCCCTTTTGCTAAAAAAGTTTGTTAGATTCATTTGCCATTTAACTGCTTGCTGACTCCAAATGCAGCAAGATTGTTGAGAGCTTTTTAATATAGTAAACTCCACGCAATTTCAGTCCTAACTTGTAATTTATTTTGTTTTTTATTTTCATATGAATGTAATTGTGACATTTTGCTTATATTGTGAGTGAGCGCAGAGGCTGTTCTATGGGGAAAATACGGTGGTTTTTTTAATCGTTCAGGTTTTTGAGTTTGCACATTTTTTCGTGACGGATGTCATATATTTTCAGGCAAACCACGTGAGTATAAAATATAAATTATTCAAACTTTTAGACTGGATGTTGATTGTTTGACTAATTTTAACCATTGAATGGTTTAAGGAGCGATATTGTCTTCTTTTTTTCGGATATAAGCTTAAATTTCAAGTAGTTTACATGAAATTTTCGTTTGAAAGACAGAAGTTGTTAGCAAAGCTATAATTTTATTAGTCATTAATTTATGATGGTGGTATTTTGTATGTCTATTTCGTAAAACGTTTTTATTTTTTTTGTAAATTCATTTTTGAAATAGTCGTGTGAACTTGTTTATTTTGCTGATCAACTACTTGGTGTTCCACGCTTGACTATTCTTTTCTGTCCTGTATGCTTATGTGCGAAGTGTATAAATAAAATGGTTGCATCTTTTAGCAAGTTTAGGTATTGACTGTTATAGGTTTGAGTTAGGATGGAGCGACGATTTTCAATTCAGGAGTTTGAGTATATCCGTTTGCCCGTTTGCTTGATGGCTCCGGAAGAGTTAACTGATGTCGTGCCGTTTAGTTTGGATGAACGGACATACTGATAAAGGGAAAACGGTTACGCTGCTGGACGGGCGAAAGTATAATCGACCAGGCGTTTATTTTGCGACATTTTGAGTTCCTGACTGGCGCTCATTTAGTGTTTGTGACCTGCCGGAATTTTCGCTAGCCGGCCGGCCGGTTAAAAAAGGGATAGCTCGATAATAGCTAACGAATAAAATAAATTTTCATTGCATCAATATTTAAGATCGAGAATAGTTTATTCTCGAAGTTGGGGAATAGCTAGTGTTTGTGACCGGCCGGAATTTTCGGCCGGCCGGCCGAAAAAAGCCGGCGCCGGCCGGCCGGCTAAAATCAGCCGGCCGGCCGGCCGGTCAAAATCGGCCGGCCGGTTAAAAACACCGGCCGGCCAGCCAGATTCAACCGACTGACAAAATTAGGCCGGCATAACAATCCGGCAGGCTAAGTTTATGCCAAAATGACACTCTGGACTAGGGATGTTTAAGTTACAGAATTTTAAATCAGTTAAGGTGGTAGTAACGTTTTCGACAGTTTTTTAGCAGTAACATTTGACAACTTACGATTAATTTTCAATCAATAATTTATAGTACGCATATTAATTTAAGAAACTATAATTTATTATGAGATAAATGCTTGCTAAAATAGCTTGAAACAATCATTTTTAATTTTCACAGAAAATATTTTTCAGCCAGTTACGACAATTTTTCGTAAATTTTATGTTTAGCTAAGCCAAAGGAGTAGCTAGTCAAAACGGCCGTTTATTGAAAAAAGAAAAAAATGACACACGGGCACGTCAAAAACCTTCAATTTAGATGCCAAAACTTATCCTTCCGCTTTTCAATTTTTGAGATTACGTCACATTTATGTAACATTTCTTTTTGAACTAAAGTACATTACACAAAAGTCCGCAAAACTTGACAACTACTAGAAGGATTTTCTTCGAAATTTGGGATAAATTAGCACACATATGTGTCTACTTTATACTAAAATTTAAAAAATTTAGTTCGCTTAAAATTTGCGTTACATCAAACTCATTCACAAAAATCTGTAAAAATGTACTTCCGTGGACTAAATCTCAAGTCTCAATGTTGCAATCTTTTCAGGCGTTATTTAACATGTTTTTTAGACAATTTCTGATGTGTCAATTTTTTGATTTGTATTAATTTAGCCTATTTCGTGAAAAAATTAGATTCAAAAATTCGTATATTTTTCAAAATTCGAAAAAATTCAAAATTAAAGGTCCGCAACTTCTTTTCTACATCATATAAATGCACCAAACTTAGCATTAAAATTCAACTTGTCATTGGCTATGTTGGTGTAAAGAATAAAATTAGTTGGAGTTACACTGTCAATTTTACAAGCAAAACAAGAAAAACGCAAAAATGCACGAAATTTGACTACTTTGACAGTGTCTGCTGACTAGCTCGTTGAAGATTTAAGCTAGATAATGTGCATAAGTAATAGTTTCAGTCAAGTTCTTTAACGTGAAAAAGACAGCTATTAAATTCATTGAGTCAATCAAAAGTTATAGCACGTTATAAAAACTGTCGAAAACGTAACTACCACCTTAAGTTATTTGCGCGAAAATTAAATCAGTTAAGTTAAGCAAAAGTAAATTAGTTAAGTTAACTTAATAACTGATAACTTTAACTGATTTTAATTTCAGTTACATGGTAAAATTTTGGAAAAGTTCAAATCCGAATTTTTCACTCGGAATTCGCTTTTTAGATTTTATTAAAGTTTTTAAATTATATTAATGTCTATAAATTAGATTTATAACAGTTGTGATCATTTTTAATAACATGCATATGCTGCTTTGATTCTTCTAGGTAGGTAGGTAGGTACTAGGTAGCATGGGCCAATTTCTACTGCGCTCCAACTTTATGAAAATTTGTTCATTATTATTCAATTATTTTTCTAAAAGCTGATTAACGAACACCTCAGAACCAGATTTCAACAAGAGTTCACAATTATTGGTGCTAGGGCACGTGATTTTTAAAATATTCAAATACCCTCTAAGTGCCCTCAGCCCACAAATCAGGTTTGTCGTGATAGCGATAACTTGATATATAAGTAACGACGTAATTTCGGCACCGTAATTTCACGTTATGGCGTAAACAAAAGTTTGCCACGATCAGATTAGGTGATGGTTAGTAATTTTTCCTGGAACCTTTTGGATTGACCCCACGTGTCCCGTTTGGGTCTGTGTTTTTGCCCCTAATAATGTGCAATGCATCAACCGTACAGCAAAACTGAAAAGAGGGTGTCATATTCCTTTCATTACATATAATATATGCCATCTGTGGTTAAAATACATCGACAAAAATGAAACGTGCACATTCAACGGAAACACTGTGGCCGGTATGTGATATGTCTAGCATCAGTATTTCACGTAACAATCCCACAGCAGAACTGAAATCCTTAAATCACGCTCAACTGAAATTTATTTTCAGTCATGCGCTTAACAGAAAATAAAATCAGTTTTGACGCTTAAGGTGGTAGTGTCGCCAAAGCAGTTTTGCTCATAGGCTGCAAAATGAGAACTTTTTGTTTTGAAATTGTACGTTCACTGAGAAACTAGTGAAATGCCACATGGTGTCAAATAAATACTGCCAGACACTAGACTACCAATATCTACCAATATTTTTAACCAATCACCATTTGTGAGCCAGACATCACACAATAGAGACAGAAAAGTTCAAAAAATCAAGCCGGATATCAGATTGGCCAGCTTGTGAAGTACATGTAATGTTTTGACGCACAATTTTTTGCCACAAATAAGAAAAATGAAAAATGAAGGTTCGTTTTGGTTTTGATTTCAGAATAAGTGTCTAAATTTTTCAGAAATTATCATTATTGCTGTGAGTACTTCACAGGTTACGCACAGTTTCACAGTTCCAACAGCCATTACTCCACAACTACTCAAGCCATTTGTGCTAAATTTTGTGTGCATAAACTAGAGTATATGTGCTTTTACTTTCTGTAAAGAATCTAAACAAAAAGTTTTTTAACCCTTTCCCGCATACTGTTACATCACAATCAAAATTGCACTATCTTACACTAGTGAAACCTGTCGGCTTTATGTTTCACAGAATCTGTTACTTCACGAGGATGCCTTAGGTATCCGAGTGAAGCCAGCCGGTGGTCAAGTGGCTAGTGGCAAGTGGCAGTCCTGCCGTCTGTGGTGACGGATCAAAACCCAGCCAATGACTGGAATTGAGTGAGTGAGATTGAGTGCATTTTTGAACTTTCATGCAGCAAAGGGTTAATTGTGACGAAATTATCGAATGTGAATAGGTTTTTAAAACGTCATTTTTCCGACTTTGCGACTTCACTGCTAACTGTATGGTGCATCAATTTTTCTAAAACTTGTCAAAAATATTTGCTTCGAAACATATTTTTAGAATATATAAAGAACAATGACCTATCTTTCACTAAAAAAGTTTTATAGTCGCGCAAAATCGACTGCTTTCGCGACACTACCCCCTTAACTGCAAATAAAATCAGTTTTGACGCCAAACTGCAAATAAAATCAGTTTTGACGCCTAACTGAAAATAAAATCAGTTAACTGATTTAAATCAGTTTTTGGAGTCCAAATCAGTTAAGTTATCAGTTAAAGTTATGTAAAACTAAAAATAATTTCAGTTAAAGTTAAAGTTAAAGTTAACTCCCAGAAATTAAATCAGTTAAGTTATCAGTTAACTTTAACTGATAACTTTTTAGAAAAAGTTATCAGTTATCAGTTAAGGGGGTAATTGCGCTTTTAGGTGTTTTTCTGGACAGCCATAGCTCAGCGTTTACAAGTTTAAATCGCAAGCGGACTTTTTCATAAAGTAAAACTATTTTTTGCCTAAAATTATGCTTTGTATTGAAAGTCAACCGTTGGTCTTCTTTTTAGGACAAGCGTTTGAAATTTGGTCCTTTCCAAAATTCAAGTTTTTTTACAAAATGTTTGCGCCACAGCTCTGAATCGTACAATTACCTGTTCGGGCTGAAAGTTTGCACGGTTTTTGACACGTTTAAAATCCCCAGGTATGTCCCCCACTTTTTCAATAACTAGTCAAATCACTGAGAAAATGGCTAATACACACGAACGCACTGAAAATTTAACGTGTTTTCGTATAATTAAAGCCCTCTAAAAATGTCCATAGGTGAAATTTCGAAAAAGTGAGAGACATGCCTGGGGATTTTGACCTCTATAGTACTGTGCCAAAAATTCGTGCTTAGGCGTCATTTGTTACTGGAGTTCTGTGGGCGCAAAGATTACATAGAAATCACAAAAACCTCGAAAACCTTAACTGAAACACCCCTACTCTGGACTGGATTTATCCAAAAATTCGGCCGTACCGGCCGGCCGATTTTCACGGGCTTTTACCGGCCGGCCGGCCGTTCACAGCCGGCCGGCCGAAGTCCTTCGCCGGCCCGACCGCCGGCCGGAGCCGGCCGGCGGCTTACGCGGCCGGTCACAAACACTAGGAATAGCTGAAGAATAACGAACATTATTGCACTAACCAAAGTTAGAGAATAGGTTATTCTCCACCAGTCCAGCTATTACCCTGTAATGTGCAAGTTCTTTCTGATCTAGATCAGGAATAGCTGAAGAATAAACCTAATAACTTTTAGAAACAAGCAAAAGTTTACTGCAAAAGCGATCTGGTGAGTGAAAAGGGTGAAAGTTTGACAACATTAGGCCTGTTGCGCAGTAAAAATTAATCGCAAACAAAGGTAATTTTAGGTATACAACTCAAGAGTGCATCATTGGAAAAATATGACACTGCCTGAATTAGAGTGAATTGCTAATCTTGTGCTGTGACCAGTTTACGTCGGTAAATGCAAAAAACCTAAAATTCACCCCAAAAAACTAAAAAGTCACTCCAGTATATACACACAGTCCCAAACTGCAGTCGGTTTTATGCGCTTTAGTTTTCTGAGCTCATATTTTTTCTTTGGCGGCGGTGTAGCTTTGGGCAAAACTGGCAGTATATAATTTGAACAGATGAAAACATTATGTGCAGTTTGTTTTATTTAGTGGAAATTTAGTCATCACATCACACAGAAACACCTACTGAAACTAAATTAAAGCATGTGTATTTTTGAACTTAAAAAATAGCCTTTGAATTCGAAGCATAATGGCAAAATCTTTTAAAAATTTTACTAGTGTGTCCCTAAACTAATCCTAAAGCTCAAAATTTTCACCTAGCGCCATGCTTACGACCCGAAACAATTTGGGTTACGGGACCTTCACAGGATTACAAGATTTGACCCAAAAAGTTACATGACCAGTTTTCTTCAAAATTCGTATGAAAGATGAGTTTGAAAAAAATTGAAAAATCATAACAAAGGTTTGGAATGTCCGAAAATAGAGCATTCTAGGCAGAAAAGATCAGGTTACAAACTATTTTTCGCAAAAATTTATTGAAAAAAACCTAAAAATTTACTCACCCGGGTTTCGAAGCGCAGACCTCTCGCACCCGAAGCGAGATGTGTACCACTCGGCCACCGAGTTACAAATACGATTGTTTCTAAAACAACTTTTAATATGGTTAAGTGAAAGCAAGTGAAACAGAGAATCCCAGTATACCGTCCTTGTTCTATCGATACCTAATCGTCTTAATCCCAGTATACCGTCCTTGTTCTATCGATACCTAATCGTCTTAATCCCAGTATACCGTCCTTGTTCTATCGATACCTAATCGTCTTAATCCCAGTATACCGTCCTTGTTCTATCGATACCTAATCGTCTTAATCCCAGTATACCGTCCTTGTTCTATCGATACCTAATCGTCTTAATGTTAACATATAAATTTACAATATATATTTGAGTAACATCTGAAGAAGAAAATAACATAACTAAATCATAGCGATTTTCTGTTTTGACATTTGTATAAGTAAGATCTTCGACAGCCAAAGCCGGTGGGCTCAGGTGGTAGTGCGTTTGCATTTACTGAGCATCTGATCTCAAGTCAGAAGTTTGGGGGTTCGAATCCCCACCGGTTCTCAGCTTTTGCATTCTGAGTTGCATTCACAGTTGCTGTTCTTCAACTTGTATCTTTTCTTTACGTTAGCAAAATTAACTTATCGCCTTTCTACTGTAATTTAACCGAGGAATGAAGGGGGCCGCATAAAACGGCAGTGCGAATTGAAGTTCCAGTGATAGGCCTTCCAGTGTTATTTATGTAGCACTGGAAAGTCGACCCACGAGAAATAATAGGTAAGTCTGGCTATTTGAAGATTCTGCAAATTCTATACAAACCAAGTATAATAAAGGACCTGTTGCGCTGTGGCGCAAAAAGGAAAAGTTACCAATTTCCAAATATTAAACATATTCATGTTTATTTAGCTGATATATTATTTATTTAGAGTAAAATTAACTGTAATTTTGTCCTAGACAAACTCATTTGCATATTAAGTGTTACACATCACGGTAATTTGAATAGTACTGTAGGAACCTAATTTGCATACGCAAGACAGTATAACAAGCAGGCCCCAAAAGGGGGCAAGGTTCCTTCGCCGAGTTAAAATTCTGCTTATTTTGCCCAAAAGATCTCAGCTTCTCCTTTACTTTTGTTTTTTCCATCTTCCATGTATGGAAACAGAAAGCAGTAATACCTGTGTAACTTTACTTGATTTAGTTTTAGTGCTTGATAGGTGTTGAATTAAACAAATTTGTCGAAAACACATGCCATGTTGCCAAAAATATCTTATTGCATATTTTGACAAATAATTGTTTTGTCAAAACGATTTTTGCAAACAAAAGTTGCGTAATTTTTTTGCAAAAAAACACCACCTGGGGCCTGGGGGTCGAACCCGTGATGTAACCTGTAACAGATTTTGTTACTAGCGCTTTTGACCACTCGACCACTCCGCTTCGATGCGTAACGATGTTTGGTTATCAATATGTAGAAAGAAAGGACGAAAACAAACGTCAGTCTAGACAATCACGTGATTAGCATGTGTATCTAGTCTGAAAATTTACCAAACGATAAAATTTTAAATCACAAAATTCTAGCTAAATGACAGCTTAATATATGTGCAAAAGTGTTGTTGACTATTATTTCATTAAAAATTGTATAAAAAACGACTTGTCTTTAAAAAAAGAGCTGTCGGATCCCGTACTGACTTTACACGTTAATCATATGCGCTGAGCAACATGTGACTACTACTTTTACACTACGCAGAGTTGATTTCAAAACAATAGTTCCTTCTCTAGAAGGAACAAAAACCCGACGTGAACACAAAGGGTGGAATTCACAAAGCGCGTTTAACTTAGACCCAGTCTAAGTCTTAGACTGCGTTTAAACTCAGTCTAGCTAAACGAATGTTTAAACCCAGTCTAAGTCTACATATGATTAGCGTGTAAAATTTGCTCTATTTTCGTGTTCTAAATTTGATTATGTTCTATGCCTGATTCACGAGCTCAGTCTAAGTTAAACGTTCGTTTAACTTAAACGCTCGCTAGTGTTAGATTTAGACTAGCCTTTTGGCTAGTCTAAGGTTAGTCTAAGTCATTTTTTAGCGTTTTACTTAAGTATTTTTGCAAATTTTTAGTTACTGGTCTTACTGTAACTATTTACTGCACTTAAATTAAAGTAAGTTACCTAAAATTATTTAAAAAGTTTGATAAAAATAATTGATTTTGAACTTAGTTCAACTTAAATTAATGCCTGAGCTTTGTTTTAACTGTAAGTTTAACTTAAATTGATGCCTTACTTTAACTTTAATAACTTTTTAAACTTTAATATTAATGACAATGGTTAAACTTTTTACCTATGTTCTAGACCCGTAATCCGCACTGATTACAAACGGTTGATTTATCATTTATCTACTAATTAGCTTATTTAATAGTAGGCAAATCTGCTACTTAACTACGTAATGAACTTAAATTTTAAATTAACTTTTATTAAAATGTAATTTTATTACCTAAATGAACAGCATTGTCGGTACGTATTAAAGCAAAATGTTCTGCAATAGAATGTAAAAAAGAATGAAATCAAAGAATTCTGTTAAACGAGCCCGTTTAACTAAACAGGCTTTGTGAATCACGTTTAGACTCGGTCTAAACGTTTGTTTAAGTTAAACAAGGTTTCAATTGAAAAAGAACAAACAAATCAGCTGACACACACTATTGATGTCAATTTTTCCTGTCGCTACCACAGTAGCGACAGGACCTTACATTTGATTTTCTCTAGCAAATTACACGTGTTACGTGTATTCGCTGGGGAAACTGAGTGTGTGTGTCTGTGTGTAATTTTAGTGTTGTGTGTGATCGTGTTTTGTGTGTAAGCTGGCCCGGGCGGCCCGTTAGCTAGCCTTTTTTGTTGATGCTGAAAAGTTTAGGTTACTGTAGCGCCGAGATGAAAAGAAATTATTTTATTCTGTTTTCTAAGGCACAATGAGTCAAGAGTTTTTTCTGACCGACACTTTTTCTGTCAAAAAAGTAATTAAATACTAATTATATTTACTCAATATTTGTTTAAAAAAAGCTCCGAAAAAGTGTACAGTTCTACCCAGAACTAAGTAAAAGGCAAATAGGCGGTAGCTGCAAAAGTTTGAAAAAACTATTCAACATTTGATTGGTGCGGTGCTTGATTTAGGCTGTCTTAAAAAGAATCTAAAAGGTTGTATCTAAATCTGTTAGAAAAGGGCAAATATCCACCTTTTTGCTGGTTTTGTTTGGCTCTAAAATGCCGAAAATTTCGCAATATAGGTTTTTAATTTGAACAAACTAGCCCAAAGTGTACAATAGCTGTTTTGAGGCTGTATTCATCGATTCCTGCATGCTTGTGGGTTCGTCATGACCGTAAAATTTTAGTATCCATGCATGTTATGACATGGCAAAAAAGTTTGCGTTGCTGGTTGGTGCCTTCGTTACCAAAAATTGCAAAGCTTTGTCCCAAAAAACCAAGTACATAATGTATGTAGGCTGAGGAGGATAAAGCCGGGTCTTCTTCAGGAAGTCAGGACTATTTTGAGGTGTGTTAGGCTATTTTTATTGAACTAAAGTTGTTTGGTTACGCCTGCGATACTTTTAATATTTCTGCATGTTTGAGAGTGTAAAAATATTGATACATTTAAGCCAATAGAAACCCTCGTAAGATGAGCCGTGAGAAACTTGGGGCTGTGGCAAAGTCTTTAGTTGATTAACACCGGCACGGAAACCGCGGACGTAAGGCCCAACGCTTTTATCCTTATATTTTTTTTGAAAATAAAAAATTTTTTTTGCAACATAATATATTACTTAATGTTTTTCTCAAAGGCAAAAAAAACTATATTTTCGAGACAACTAACGATTTATAATCACTTGGATTGTGAACAAAGGCATAAAATTACCAACACTTTACCAGTAATACCAGAAAAATTTTCCTGGTGTTAACAATAAATAGGTACGTAGCGACAGGTCTAACTTCCTTTGAAGCAATTTCTTCCAAGTGATTGCCGAATACGATTTGCACTAAAAATTACTGCTACTGGTGCCATGGTGGTCATGGCCATGGATAAGAACTCCATAAATTTTGCATAAAATTGCTGCTTGTTGTGAATCATGTTTAACTTAGACCGACGTTTTAGACTGCATTTAAACGCAGTCTAACTTAGACTGCGTTTAAACGGGCTTTGTGAATCCCACCCAAAAAGTCGCAAAAGCATCAAGGCAGATTTGCAAAACTGCAGCTGAGCAGAGACTTATGGACCAAGCTCCCCCTATCAGCAACGAGCCCCCACTGACGGAAGAGAAAATTAACCAATTGATTCACCTAGCCCTTGTCGTTCAACCAAAGCAACAGCCAACCCAACCCGACCCTCCCAGGCTCGAAAACAGGGGCCTGCAACATCAGGCGGACGTGCTCCACGACCTTGACAAGCATCTGGTCACGATACAGTCGGCCCTCAACCCTGATTCCGGACTCGTAGACGGTCAGGCAATCCTAGACGCGGCCCAGGCAGCACGACTGGCCATCCGGGACAGACAGAAGGTTCTGAAGATTGCAGATCAGGGAGGTTGGCCAGCTGTCAAAAGGTACCAGGGGGCGCGCGATATAGGTGACTCTGACAGCGACTGCAGTAAGTTCCTTTCCTCACTTTTCTCGTCCATTTTTCTTTCAGAAAGCTCTTAGAATGTCTTTTATTTGATGAATAAGTTAACAGCCATTAGAAAAGTAAAGTATCTAGGATCTATCTAATGCAAGTACCGTTACTTTATTGACGTAAAAGCCTTCTTGAAGTAAATCGGTTCTTAGGACTCAGACTTTCGAAAAAAGAACCGGCAGTCCATTAGTATTAGTATATAGCATTTCGTAGTCACGGTCACAGATGTATGAGGCGAGATGGGGGACCCCCCTCAAAACCGAGCGTCCCGGGGGAGGGTCCCAAAAAACTGAAACAAAATTGTAAAAGTAGCAATTTTACCAAATAATTTGGCAAAAATTGGGTTAACGTTTAGGGAAACTTCTGACTGATCGGCGGGGAAGGTCCCTGAAATGGGGCCGGAGAGGCCTCCACCAAAAAATAACCCTTAGACCCCGTTACAAGTATGATAATTGTCCTATTCTCTTATGTTTGCAGAGAAGATTCAAAAAGCAATAGATGAAGCCAAAGCCGAATCCTTTGCCAGAAACAAAAAGATGGCCCGCCCGGTTCCCTACTCGATCCGGCCACCTTCCCAGCACTACATGGCGCCTCGCTTCCACCAGCCGGCACCACGACCGCTCCTGGCCGGCCCCTACGCCCCAAAGATGGCAACTCCAAACCCGCGCGCCTATCAGCAATGCAACGCCTGTGCTCGATATGGCCATTGGACACGTGAGTGCCCCTTCAAAGCCCAAGGGGAAGCTTCCAGCAGCAAATAAGGAAGACAAGGAAACTATTAAAAAGAGTAAGCCGAGCGTAGCTATAAAAGAAAATGTTTCAAAGAGCATAAAAAACTGGCGAAAAATTACGCAAGACCATTTTGTCCTCGACACGGTGAAAAATGGCTTGTCTATACCTTTTATAGAAACCCCAAAAAGTGCTCATTTTAAAAACAATCAGTCAGCTTTAAAAGAATCTGAGTTCGTGTCGAAAAACTTAAGCGAACTAAGGGAGGCGCGGGATTCATAGAAGAGGTATCAGAAAAACCGTGGGTAATTAGCCTCCTCTCTGCCAGGCTCTCAAGTGAAAAAATGAGACTTATCTTGGACTTGAGATACTTGAATAGCCACACAAAACCACCAAAATTTCGCTTAGAAGACATAAGAACCCCCCTCTCTTTTGTCCAAAATGTGGGTTTCATGTGTTCTTTCGATATAAAATCAGGATACTATCATTTAGACGTCAGAAAGGAGTATCAGACCTTTCTCGGTTTATCGTGGATAATGGACGGAACACAAAAGTTTTACATTTTTACTGTTTTACCTTTCGGACTGGCTGTAGGGCCTTATCTATTTACAAAATTATTAAGACCACTAATCGCTAGCTGGCGAGAAAAAGGAATAAAAGCTTCAATATACCTGGATGACGGCTTCATAACAGGGCCTCAAAAACCCGAATTGGCCGCAGCAGCGAAAAGCTGTCGGACCGATCTAGAAAATTTAGGCTTTACCCTTAACGAAAAATGCGTATGGGATCCTGTTCAGAGGCTGAAAATTCTGGGGTGGATAATCGATCTAAATGACATTTTTTTGGAAATCCCAGCCGAAAAAATCAAAAAAGCAAAGCCTTGCTAGATTTTACCATAAATCAGGAAAACTTTTCCGCTCGTAAACTATCAAAAATAGCTGGGAAAATTATATAGCTTACTCTGGTCCTCGGTACCGCATGTAGTATAATGACTAGAGCTATGTGCGCGGAAATTGCGACATCCCCCTCCTGGAATAAAAAGCAGGCTATTCAGCCTGAAACCTGGAAAGACTTGATTTTTTGGCAGACAAATCTGAAGCAATTTCCACGACAAAAGCTTTTAGAGTACACAGTACCAGAACGGATTGTGCACACGGGTGCGTCTGAAACAGGGGCGGCAGCGGGCAGCCCTCCTGATTAGCAGTGTAACTGCAGCTAAAATCATAAACTGGTCAGATTACGAAATGAATCAGTCGTCGGCCTTCAGGGAGCTTCGAGCTATTGAGCTCGGAGTGCAAAGTTTCCAGTCAAAACTGGCAGGGAAAACTGTCTTATCAACCCCTATGACTTACAACGCGGCCCGCCTGTGCCTCAAAAAGGCCATATCTATCTTGTCTATTACAGCAACCACGTGGCACAGTTTTAGATCTGCGGAGCTACAGCCGCGGTCCAGCAAGGAACACCACAGCACATCATACTGAAGCACGGCCGATGGAAGTCTACCGAAAGGCTCTACAATCATTACATCAAACCATCAATCGAAGAAAAACTCGAAATCACAAAGAAACTGCTGAACTAAATGCAAGTCAAAGCTTAATGCACCCGCAACGCCACCGTTGTTTTGTTGTCAATAAAATTGAAGTTAATATGTAATGAAATGAAATGTTAACAAAACAACTATAATTCGGGTTTCGTACAACATCAGGTTACTGACTGTGCTCAAGTCGACGTAGATTCGGTGAGCGGACGAGAAACAAATTTGCTCTCAACGAATCTGTGAGCGGGGCTTATGTTGGCCTATAATCTAGTTCAAATGGCTGTGTGCTAGGCTGTGATTAGATAACAATGATGCAGCCATTTTTTATTGGTCAGCTGGAGAAAAAGTTTCTCCAGCGATTCTCGACAATAAGTATTCTCGAGCTATTCCCTAATGGTGAATGGATAAGTTTGAAAATAAAACCTCGAGAATACTATTCTGGAATAGTTCGAGAATAAGAATAGGTCGAGAATAAGTTGGTGCAATCGGCCATAAGTTGTGTCGAAATGACACTGTGGATTTGGATGAGTCGTTTTGTCCAAAAGTTCGGCCGCTCGCTACGGCCGGCTGGCTTTTACCGCCGGCCAGCCGGTCACGGCCAGCCGAACTTCTCCGCCGGCCCGGCCGGCTAGCGGTTTGTGCTTTCTCTTAGTGCAAGCCTACAGGCCAGTGACGTTGGCGCAGTTTTGAAATAATCTCATGATCCAAACATTGCGGCATGGGAATGCGTTTTGGACGCAGAGCTGTTTTCATTTTTGGCTAAAAAAACTATGAAGCTGAAAATGATGCCTATAGGATCCAAAAGGAACAGCTTAAATTGGCCATGATGAAGACAAATGTGGACGAAAGTATTTTGAAGCATTTGGTTGAAATCCGGGACGGACGAGCGACGTATGTGACGCTGTTGGCCGAAATCAAAGAGATCTGGGCTAAAGGAGAAAAGCAGTCAATCACTTTGGAGGATCTACCAGGCGTGAAATCACGGAATGATTTGGCCCTACTCAAAGACGTGTGTACCTGCTCGGCACTAGTGGGGTATTCGGACGCAGCGTTGCTTGAGCTGCTCAGAGTCAAACTTTTTGACATAACTCTCAAAAATCTGCTCCTGTCAAAAGGATTTACACGAATGTCTGAGGTAGTCCAATTCATGGACAAAATTGACTGTTCGGATTAAATTGCTGCTGTGAAACCACACGAGCTTGAAAAAACAGGAGGCTGGGACGGAGCCCTATCAAATGCTTTAACGGTAGAAAATAGGGCCATATTGCTAAATTTTGTCGGAATGATTACAGGTTTTCAAAAAACGCTGGAAACCTCAGTCTGGAGCAGTGATTAGTTCCTCTGGGGTTCCTACTGCCTATGACTGAAGAGATTTGTAAATCGTCTAGTAATAACTCATCGAAAGTGAGATGTCTTCTGGACACTGGTAGTACATAGTCTTAATATTATTTGGCTAAAGCTCTGCAAGCAACTCGGTTTACGTTTCTTCATCTTGAAAAACAATTTCTGTTAGCCAATGGCGAAAGTGCGATAAGCGTCGGTATTGCCCATTTATCTATTACAATAACGCTAAAAAAGCCACCGAATTTTGTGTTCTGGGAGATCCAGTGCAGGAACTGATTCTTGGCGTGCCGGCTCTCCGCGATTTTAAAATATCGCTTTCATTTACTGCGTCTATTACGGAGCCAGAGCCAGCATCGGTAAGTTTTGTAACTTTTGGTTCTGAATTTATGCAAGAACACAACAAGATCACCGCCACCGACAGTTACACCGCTACTCGGTTCATCAGCTACTGACATGTGGCTAATCTCGGCTATTTCTCCCAGCCAGAATATTTTGTTTTTGATTAACCCAATTCCATATTAGCACTGGATCAGGGTCTAAGGACGTAAGGAGGACCTGAAATTTGTTGCCATCAGATCTGGCAGATTCTGTTTTCAAACTCCATAGTCCATGCATCATCTCTGGTTGAAAACTACGCACTGATTCAAATGAGAATTACTTTCTTGGAGACAACAAGAAGTGTTTGCTATAAAACCACTAAGAAATAAAAAAAATAAAATGAAACTTTCAATTTTTTTTAATTTTTTGACCGAAGTTATGCAAAAAGTTTTGAATAAAATATTTGTAAACCTAACTTTAATGTTACATCAGTTTTACTCAGCTGGTGCTAGCTAACCCACCACTCTACTCAGCTGGTGTATTATGTAAAGAACTAGAAATAACCGCTGGCAAATTCAGTAAAGAACTTAAGGCAATAATGAAGTTTTACAAAACGGTATATTGTCTACCAGAGATGGAACCGGGTCAAGGGTTCCACCGGGTCACCAGCTCACCGGGTCACGATTTAGTGACCCGGTTCCATCCCTGATGTCTACTGTCCACGTTAACTTGGTGGGGGGTCACCCACGTTTGAGACGTTGAGGATTAAAGGATAAGATAAGACGAATAGGTTGCGTGGGTGGCGGCGAGGTAACAAAGCAAAAATTTAGTAAGCCTACTTTTTGCCCGCCAAAAACTAATTGTCACACTTTAGGGTTTTTGCGCCGTCTTATGTCTGCTATTTTGTAGCCAAAAAGTTAATTTTGCCACCTTGAGAGTCTAAACGTTAACCTTTAGCCATTATATACGTTCAGATGAAATTTTTGGGTTCATTGAATGTTTGAAAAGTCTGTTTTCAAAGCAAAACCTTAAAAGAATTGCAATCAAGGCTAAATTTTGGCATTCTAGGCTAATTTCTTTATGCTTCCAAATTTTGGCAAAAGTTCCGTTTTGGTAGTTTTCTTGAATATTGAATTAAATTTACGTTATAGTTTAATTTTTCTGGTTACGAACTGGTTAAATTTTATTACCAGTTGCCTAGTTTTAATGTTTTAGAGGGCCTACTTTTTCCGGCCCTTCCTTAGCGTCGGTCGTCAGCCAAATTCGGGCCTTAAGGTCGATTGATACTTACAGCCAAATTTCCTTCCAGTCGGCAAAATTTGTTTGCTTAGTTGTTTTTTAAAATGTGAACACCTTGCAATTTTACTGAAATTCGAAAAAATGCATCAAACTTTATAATCTATGTATTTGTTTTCTGACGTAAAGCGCACAAAAAATTTAGCTTCCATTTTTGCTTTATGAGTGTAAGATGCAGATTTCAGGTACTTACTCACCCCATAGCCTTATTAGGCAAACCTCAGTTTATAAGATAATAAAAACCGTCCCGTTGCGCAAAATCAAGAGCCAGCCCGGCCTAACAGGCAACCTTTTTTGCACGCACTACGCTATTTTAAGTTTATGTCGGACATTTCGCGCGTTTCAGACTTTCAAAACTAATACTACGCCTGCCATGAATTGCACCAGAGAAGATTTCGCCACCGGGTTTATGTTTTTGTCCTTGGCTGTTCCAATCGTGCTCGCCAATGGAGCCTTATTTGCATACTCCGCTACTGGAATTTACCTCAAAGTACGTACCGAAGTTGTGCTTGGTTCGAGGATAAGCTAAATGTAATGGTCATGGCTCTTGGTACTGACATAGTTGATACCAAGAGTACATAATAGCAAATATTCCGAGGGATAGGGAAGTAGAACACTCTTCCCTATCCTAGCTAATCGGCCGGAACGATGCTCCGGCCGAAAAAGCCCTTTTACGTTTTGATTTCAGGGGGGGGGGGTGGGTGCCCCCCCTTTGATGAGCATCGTTCCGGCCGATTAGCTAGGATAGGGAAGAGTGTCATACTCTTCCATATTATGTACTCTCCTGGACACTGGCTGTGTCATATTTTATTGCAGACACTAGGGTTGTTGTGAAAACTGCATCAAATCAAAACTATGTAGTTTTTGATACAATTTTTATTTTTACATCACATCAAATCACATCAATCGATTTTGAAAGGACCGAATCAAATCGAATCAACTGTTTGTTTCTATATGTTTGTATATATTATTGCTGTTTAGGGACGGTATTTCGTAGGATGGTTTTTCAGGAGTTGTCTTGGAAGCGTTATCTGTTCATCATCAACGTGGCGTCCATCAACATGGCCTGGGGTCTGAGCTCTCTGGTGATCAACTGGGTGTGGATGGCGTCTGAGTGCGAGGGGAGGATCGTGTCCCGGATCCTGGCCCAGTTCGTCAAGGGATCCCTCCTGCTCTCTCTGGTCAACCACACCTGTCTGTCACTTGTCCAGCACATTGCCATTACACGGCCCATATTTTACAGTGTCAAACTGAGAAAGGTTAGATACATAGATCCACATTGAGGGGTAGGGGGGGTATCCACTCCCCCCCCCCCCACTCGGCAATCGGCCGGCACCTCCGCCCCCCTAGACAGTAGACAGTAGACAGACACCCCCCCTTCAACACCTCACTTCTCTTCTGATAGCCGAAAACGTGCATTAATTTAAGTGACAACTCGAAAGATCGCGAAAATTTTCCGGCCGCGGCAAAAAAGTGTCCCAAAATCGAGTTGAAAATAAAAAACTGCAAAATAAAGTCGGAAAAAACTAAATCTGAGCCACCCCCCTCCCACTCCCGCCATGGTTCGTGCAGCCTCCTCGCAGATTGCTCCAGTGCATCTCTGGCTAGATATGTATATACTTGTTCTTTTTGGACATTACCTAAAACAGTCTGTGTAGCGTCACAATAGCCGGTAGCCGGTAGAAGCCGGTAGTAGCGCTTGTTGATTAGTACAGTCCAGTCAAAGTTTCAAAGTCTACCTAGGTATAATTTTAGAATGAAGATCAGCTCGGGAAGTGGTTACATATTTTTCCTGTTGGGCCACAGCCCAACAGGTCTTTAATTTTGATTCTGGAAACCTAATGCAGTGTTAACGTTAAAGTGTTAATGTGCGGAGTGTGTTTTGCCCGTCTTCTGTCAGTGATCTGCATCTGTCACCCTGAAATGCCTTGTAATGCAGTGACTTTGTAGTGCAGCTCTCGTGCATGTTGATAAATGAAAGATGCAAAAGTATGACAAAAGTGATTCAGGAGGATTTGATAAAGTCACCTTACGTTTACGAAACTAACACACTAACCACTCGACCACGCAGATTCATAAAGTTCTTACGCTGCATCAAAAATACAGTACTGCTGTATCCAAAGTAACTACAGACAGACCAAAATCAAATGTGCATAATCATTAGATAGTAAAACCTAAAGTTCAGTGATAAAACTTACTGAATAATTACGCATACATTGTATTGCTGAAATCTTTTCACTAAAATTTTGCAGCATGAATGGCTGCCAAGGAACCCTTTTCATAAAAAATTAATCAAGTACATAAGTGTTACTTTAGCTAGGCCAACAGGTTTACGATGGCCTCTGGTCAATGTCTGGAAAGTATATGCTTGATGCTTACTGAATACTTTTGCCGAAAACTTTGCTTGTTTGAGCAAAAATGACCTGCATATTCATTGCCTACCATTTATCATAGCAGCAACTCGTGTTTTACCAAAGCTCGTATAGTGAGTGACAAATATAGTGTAATGCGATTGCCATTGTTTCTATCAATTTCTGTTCATCTCTGTGCCCACCCACACGGTCCGATTTCTGTTCAAAACTGTTAAATCGACCCTCTGAAAGTCTGAACACGTTCTTAGAAGAATAAACCCAACGCCATGTGGTTGACTTTTGCTATTTATTCATTCCCCCATTGCAGGTTCATATCCTGACAGCTATTTTGGTGACCTGGGTTCTGGGTTTGTCCTTACCGCTAGCAATCATGTCATTGGGCGGTCGGAGTCAGGTGAAGCTTATCTCCGAATGTGTGACCTTATCAGTCGTCTTCTTATCAACCACTTGTCTCAATATCTACTTCTGTTTCATCTCTTATAACTCCTTCCACGCTTGCCAGCTCCGAAAGAAAAGTTTAGAAACAAAACGACGGATCAGTTGCCGACGTCAGTTTTATAACGCGCTGACAATGCTAATCAACGTCATTGTATACTTGCTGACGTTTCTACCGACTTGGTGCCTTTTAGTATACGACATTTTGCATATCACTTCTGCTGAGGATTCAAAAGAAGCTGGTTTACGTGAGTTTTGGAAAATCTTTTTTATTTCTGCCCATAAGGCGAAAGGTGGTCGAATACAAGGTGGTGCACAAATTCACGCATTTCCCTGTCTTAAACTGAAACTACATACCAGGCTGTGGGTGTTAGCTCCAAAACAAGAGGATTTCTAATTGCTGATATCAGGGGCGGTTACAGGGGATTAGGGCTTAGGGGGCGGAGGGAGCGGCCACCCCCCCTTCCCCAAATTTTTTCCGACTAAAATTTTACACAAGGGTCCCCCTTTGGTTTTTATGGTCCGGCTGGAAAACTTTTCTGATGCGTCTCCAATTAAGCAAATTTGCCCTACAAATCAAAAATTTCCCTGAATTTTTTCCTGGGGGCTGCCGCCCCCAGAGTCCCAGACCCCTTACTATTATTCGTTATTATCTTTCATCAAAGCCAATGCATGTATAGATGAGTACATTATGCTACATTTGCGTGTCTACACGAGAATATTATGCTGCATTTAGTGTTCTGTCGTCTGATGTGACGTTCCCATCATGTGTTTTATTTTCCTGTCGGAAAAAATTTCTGCCACGTCTCCAGTTGACCAAATTCGGCCTGGACTTGGGCCAAAAAATCTCAATTTCTGGGTACACCAGTGGCTTTTACTACAAACAGACTCAATTCATTGACCTTGATGCTTGATATGGCTGCGGCTATAACAAGATAGCGTAAAGCTGAAAAACGCTGTTATAACAAGCAGGATTTTCATGCAAACTTTTAGAGTGAATTTCTGCTTTTGACACATACGAACTTTTACAATGTTTAGTCCTGCCGCCAACAAATTCCTGAACACATACAATTATTCCCCAACAGTTTTTAACAAACTTCTATGTGAAAGCTAGGTAAAAATTAATGTTAATGCCTGTAATTTTGAACCTCCTGCTACGTTAATGCAATATCTCAATAGTCAATACAATATCTCAATTTAAGGTTTCTTTCTAAATTTTTTGATTTTCCTCATATTTGCCGCATTTTTGCAGGTTTTTGGCCAATTGCAGAATATATTTTATATATTTTTATATATATCATACTTTTAGTTCTGAGTCAAAAAGAAATTTTTTAAGATATCATATGCATTATCATAATATTATGCAGCAACTTTCATTCATGCAAACACTCTGTAAAAAAATAACAAATTCTAGTGAAAGGTTTCGTATTATATCTACTACTTTAATCACACAAACAGACTCTAAACAACTGATTCTAATAAATTGTTGCGCATAAGCAGAAACATAACATGGACGATGGTGTCACTATTAAGTAGGGCTAAAACTATTTCTTTGATAAAATTAGAAATGTTAAGCGTCTGATTCTAACTGCTGAAGTAACTACTAGAACGAATTTTATCTTAAAATTAAACTTAAAAAAATTAAAATTAAACCTATTAGGTTACTTGAAAAAATATCAAGGTCAACCATTTTTGGCTTACAAACCTTAATTTAAATAAAACCTATTTAAGCTATTCAATCGAGGCCAAGAGTAGGATATTTTAAATAGAAGCTTAGATATTACCTATATTTTATTCCGTCTCGCCATGCCAAGACAGCAAGATGTTTTTACTGGAAGAAAGACAGCATCTTCATCGGAACTCAAATGGGATTCGAACCACCCATCTCTGGATTTGCAGACCAGTGCTCTACCACTTGAGCTACTGGGCATGCTGAGCTTTCGTAAATCCCTTCAAGTACTCTAAGGGGCCTATGTTACTTCACACTTACTTATGCAATGCCGCCTTAGAGAATGAAGAGAATGAATGAAGAAAGAATTTGTAATTAATTATTTCTCGTACGCCTCGTCATGTCAAGAAAGCAAGGGGGTTCTTACAAGACCGCAAGGGGGTTCTTACAAGAAAGCAAGGGGGTTTTTACTGGAAGAAAGAAAGCATCTTCATCTAAATGACCCAAGAGGGATTCGAACCACCAATCATTGGATTTGCAGACCAGCACTGTACCAGTTGAGCTACTGGGCCAATGCTGAGCTTTCGTAAAACCCTTTAAATACTGCAACGGCCCTATCTTACACTTACTTATGCAATGCCGCTTTAGAGAATGAGGGGGCTAGGTTTTCACTTGCAACGTATTAATTATTCTAATTAATTTATCATTATCTGATTAGTTCTCGAACGTCATACTTTAATTTGTTAAAAATTATAAATACAAAACGGAACGATCAAAAAATTATTAGTGGAAAAAACGTCGTCCCCCCACTCCTCGGATAGGCAATTTTCGGCAAAAAAGAACTCATCAAAGTAAGTCAAAACATTTCAAAACTTAAATAAAAACATTTCAATTTTTCTATTTAAAGTTAACAAAGCCCTATGCTTACTATATAACCCAATACTTTAACCGTATTTTGATGCAGAACAATGCACACATGCAATTACAAAACGAAAAGTAATGTAAAGTCCTGCCGCCACTGAGGTGGCGGCAGGAAAAAATGAAACAAGCACTTTTGTTGACGAGCTTATGTATTTTTGCACACGATGACAGTCAGTATTATTTTACCGTTTCGGTAAAATATAGCGCGGCAAGCAGTAAATTTTGAAAGATAGTGCATTCTCTATTTATCAATGCTACTAGAATTACTGTCTTGCAGAATATGCCATAGCACAGAACATTGCTGTACACTAAAATTGGCAACAGGACAGAAATTTTTTGACTCAACTCGACGCGAAGCTGACACGACTGACGACGAAAAATGACACCGAGTTGAAACAATTCCCGAAACCGTTTTTGTCACTTTTCCCATGTCCATTTTATGCTTCATAAAGTGATTCAATAGGTGTGAAAAAACTTGCTGATTATGCATTGATTGAAAATTAGGAACATGGAACAGCTACACACGCACACATGCACGTCATGGTTAGCCGCTGTCTGTGTCTGATTTCATGCACAGTGCAGCCAAGAGTACATAATAGCGTCTCACTCTATATAGAAGAAGAGTGAGACACTCTCCAGCCTGCCTGTGTTCTAGCAAAGGCAGATGCGCTGGTCGTTTTCAGGCTACATGTTGACATTCTATGCAACATGTGACTGGCCAATCAGCGCGTAGATTCCCTGCGTAACACACTTTAGTATATAATCGCTGATGCGTTGATAAGCATTAAGATAGAGTTAAAAGCTTAATAACTCATTATTTATTCATAGTCTGCTTGCAAAAACATTAAAAAAGGTTTGCAAATACCTCTAGGGATATTTTGGCAAACTTTCAGCGAAATTGATTGAGAAACTTTTGAGATATAAACTTTTCTGAATTTCTACAAAGTTTCTCAATCATTTTCGCTGAAAGTTTGCCAAAATATCCCCAAAGGTTTTTGCAAACCTTTTTCAATGTTTTTACAAGCAGACTATGAATAAATAATGAGTTATTAGCCTTTATCCCTATCCCGTTTTATGATTGGAGCACGTACACAGGCGTCGGCCAATCAGAGAAGCTCGCTTCTGATTGGCCAGTCACATGTTGCATAGAATGTCAACATGTAGCCTGAAAACGACCAGCGCATCTGCCTGTGCTATAACACAGGCAGGCTGGAGAGTGTCTCACTCTTCTTCTATTTAGAGTAAGAAGCTATTATGTACTCTTGGTGCAGCCTGCAGTTCAATGCACTGAAACTAAGCATGATTTACATTAAATTTTGGTTTCAGTGCATTGACTGAATTGAGTATGCACGGCCGCTGAGGCGGGCGCGAAAAAATTTCTTCAGACCTCCGTGGCCCCCCCAAAATCGAAGTCTGGGACCGCCAGTGGCTGAGATGTGTACTCATAATATTACACTCACTTTTCCCTTTACAACGAATTACGGTGGATACGTTAGCGTAGTACTTATTACTTAAGCAATCTTAAGCAACAAACACTGCGTTAACGCATGTACGGATCTCAGGTATCAGTTGACATACCAACGCAACCGTGTGGTAGTCATATATAGGTATGAATGCGTAAACCTTTGAATGAAAAGAGTGTCATACTTTTACCGTATAAAATAGAATTTGTAAGATCAAAAGTTTGCACTTTTTACTCAGATGCACCATTTTCAGGTCTGGAAGATAAAATAGCTTTATTCATCGCGCAACTTCGATGTCTCTGTGATCCCTTGGTATACATTACCCGTGGGAAAAACTTCCGCTACGTCCTACAGGCCTTATTTGCCAAGCGAAAGCGGTCTAAGGCGGCGTTGCAATACTGCAAACGACCTAATCCGGCTCCGATCGCTTCGAAGGAATACTTGAGGAACTCCAGAGAATCATACTGTTCTATTCATCCGCCAAGCCTCAGCATGTTTCCCATGGGAGAGAGCAACGAAAATGAAATCAGTCTTACTGGGGACGAGTGAAAGTAAACGGGTTGCTGAACAAGATTTCAACTTTGAAATGTGTAACAAAAAATAATATATATATATATATATATATATATATATATATATATATATATTAAATATATATATATATATATATATATATATATATATATATATATATATATATATATATATATATATATATATATATATATATATATATATATAAACGCATGACTTTGGTTTAGATTCAGAAACATCAGCTTCTGCAGAGGACAACTGAAATTCAACAATTAAACTTATCAAAAAATAATGTCAAATTTTTGTAAATTTTTCAGGATTAGGTATGTAAAATTATGTTGTACAGTTTTGCAATATAGTACTTTCTTTGCAATACACGTGATTAGGTAATAGCATACTTCTATACGGACGTTGGGACATACGGGCAAACGGACAAACGGACATCCGGACAAAATGAACGGCAGAACGGCCGTTTGATTCATAGTTTCGCCCGTTTAGCTGTATGCCCGTTTGCCCCTCAGCCGTATGTCCGTTCATCCGTACTAAACGGCACAATTTCATTTTGTCCGTATGTCCGGCAAGGTTAAATTCAGTTCAACTCTGCCCGAAATTGTTGGGCATACGGACAAACGGACATACGGCTCAAAAGTATGAATCGCACCTTTGCCCGTATGCCCGTACATCCGTGTGTCCGGATGTTCCAATGTCCGTTTGCCCTAAAAAGTATGAAACTGAAAAAAACGGACGAAACGTGCTTTGTCCGTGTGCCCTATGTCCGTTTGTCCGTACGTCCTATTGAAGTATGAATCGAAATATTTAAACGAGTACACACCAAAATCGACTCAAACTCAACCCTATCTAAAAGCGTCATTCGGGGGACACGTTTGAGCGCCTGACCGGCCTCGGTGGATTTCTAGTCGCTAAAATGCAACTAGACACATTTTCTTCATTAGATCATCAGGGTCGATTCATACAGCCGTATGTCCGTTTAGCAGGCAAGATTAGGAAATACTCACGCCACAAGTTGATCTTACACTATGCATGGCGTGAATATTTCTTTTGCTGAATATCTGTTGCTGTACCTACGACGGTTATAAGTACATATTATTCGATCCTAACTGGATAATAGTTGAGTAGGAAAAGTCCCCATGCTTGTTAGAGGCTTGGAGGTTGGAGCGTCTAGGCTGTAATTATTGCATTATTCTCAATTTCGACAACACTATTTTCTAGTTCTCTACAGTATCGTCGCAACGTCAGTCGGTAACAAAGCGTCTGCCTGTCGCCACCGCTGATATTTCTGAGAACACTGCCGTCTCCAAATGATGAATGATTGTTTTGGTGCTATTGAACAATTTACATTTTTTGTCACAAATTTTGCGACTCTATGGAGCCTTATTTCATTGATACAACGTTAGATAGTGTTGGCTGACAATTTACAACTTGTTATTAATTAAAGACAGTCTCACAAATGTAATGTCACGCGACAGTTTAAATTTCATTCACAAATGTCAAATTTTAGAGGGGACAAGATTTGTCAATTTTTACAATAAGAAACTTTCTATCACTGACTGAATTCAGTTTATGTTGAATATTATTTAAATTATTATTTTTAAGTATTTAGAATATATTTTTTCACGTCGGTTGCACCTTAACGACAAATATTACAAGTTAAAACAGGTTACTTTCCCAGTCGTTTAGAATATTCTGCATCCCCTTTTATGAATGCAACAAAATCATAGCTATTTTGTACCATTAAATTTTGAAGAAAAATTACTAGTTTTACTACAGTCTGTTTTAAACGCAAACGGCGCCACAAAACGACTCAAAGTGCACACGACTACAGTAGGAATAGACCATGTACGTTGTTTGTTCTTATAAAGTTATAGCACACTTTTGAAAAAGAAACAAAAGTGTGCTTAGGATTGTTCAGTTAATACGAAGTGACCGGAATTCGCAACTATGTAAGAGCACATTCCGTTACCGAACTACACGGACTGAATCTTCGTGTCCTAAGTTTGGGAATACATAAGTATATATATACCTGTATACGGACTCCACAGTCCACGAGTTGAAATTGGAAATACCTGTGTAGGTCAGCAGTGTTGTAAAGGATGACCGGCCCGCTACGTACATACTAAAGCCCGGTTCATACTCGTTCTTGTCCTTGTCCCTATCGTTTTGTCCTTAAGCAATTCCAAGAAAACTACAAGGCCAAATGAGCCAATATTTTGCACGAACAAAGACAACGTCACTTCCACACGGTATGCAAAAAATTATCCGAGTCGCTTTTGTCAATACTTTGCAGCAGCTGACAGAAATTTGTCCCTGTCCCTGTCCCTGTGTCCTTATGGACAAGTATGAACCGGGCTTAAGGGGATAAACGACAGCTCAGTAGTTCAAATGGTTAGAGCTAGTCTGCAGTGTGCAGATCTGCAAATCTAGAGATGGGTGGTCTTCGATTATAAATATGTATCTACGCTGATACTGTTTTTCTTTCAGTGTGAAAGGCCTCTTTTTATTGACTTCTTCTCACGGACAAACGGACGAAGCATACATATATATCTATGTGTACGTACATGATCTAGCCTACTTCCCGTCGTCATCTAAACGTAGGTACTGAAGATTCGTTTCACGACCAGAAACTCTTCGGACAAAAGGACGAGAACCAATTTTATGCCGCAAAACTGATAAAAAACTACAGAACTATTGGCTCTTTTTCAGTTCTATAAATTGTGCATTTTGCCTAACATTAAGTAAATATTAGCTAACACAGCAGGTATTTCATCAAAATCACAGAATCGCGCAGATTCCTATCTGGTGTGTAAATTAGCTTAAACTGTGCAAAAAATTGTCAAATGTCAAGTTTTTCCAAATAACGTCACTACGTTTAACAATGTGGGAAAGTACACAGAAGAGCATTAAAAGTACAGATAAAGGTAACAATCTGCCATTAACTGATACCTGCATATATGTACTGTATATACTATTAGCTAATAAAAAACGCACCAGCAAAAATCGATTATGGTTAGGATAGGAACTGTATTATTTAAGTTTTAATCTGAATATGCTTTCAATCTATACCTAATAATAATCTAGTTAATTTAACTCAGCTTTCAACTTTAAAAACATAAAACTAACTTGCTTATTTAAGAGACTGTTTCGTTACCGCACATTACTCTTTCTTCTGTAGCTTATTCCAAAATTATATTTAGCGCTTTAGATTAGTTTTTAATTGATAAAGGCCTATTCACACGAGGGCGCATTCTGCTCCATGGCGTACGCACGTCATGGCACACGAGCCGGCGCATGAGAGGGCGCATGAGCGGGCGCACACGCACACTTGCATACTGCATTGTGTGAAATAATGCAGCAGCCAGTGTGAAAATAGAATGCGCCCGCTCATGCGCCCTCGTGTGAATAGGTCTTAACATAGCCCTCGATTATGCTTTGTCTAAAAAATGTATTACGTTACTTTTATATTGTGTTGTGTTAATAACCAAATAATTTATATAAATCCATTTTGGTTGGGTACCTTAATTGTTCATTCTTGTCTGTAAGTGATCGTAAGTTTACTGTTTCGGTTTCAAAACATGCTGTATTTTAACCAAATATACACGTTCTACTATAAAGGTAGCTAAAGCTGAACACTGAACAGGTACAATACTCTTGTTTTGAAGAATAACCTGTAGTCTGCCGATGTATGCTTCAAAACACAAAAAAGCGAATTGGAACATAAATATGTATGTAGCTGTATTCGACCCTTTAATGGGCAGCAACAAAAAACTAATACATACCTAAACGATATTAGTGTATCTTGCATTCCGAAAATCAGCCGGTAGAATAGAAATAATTCATAAGCATTCTTATAAAAAGTGCGCTTACGGATAAAGCAACAAGCTTACAGACAAATATGAACTAAATAATTACTATCTAGTAAACCTACATTAGATTTGTAGATTTTCCCATAAAATGTGACTAAAGTGCATCCAAAGAAGCCATAATCACTTTCTACAACCACTTTAAAACAACAGAAATTAATTGGAAAATTCACCACAAAACTTCAGAAAAATTCGGTTCTTACAGATCTGACGCAAACTGGAATAAACATATTTGGTCAGCCTTTAGTATGAATTCTTCAGTAAAGAAAGACTACAACGTGGACAAAATAGTTGTTATTTTTGCAAAAAATACAGTCAAAACAGTACAACAATGACTAAAACTGTCTAATAGATACAGAAACTCTAATCATGATACATGATCAAACAGTTAACAAAAGAAATATTCACCAAAACTACGACCAAACTAAAGAACATGTTCATAAATTAGATTAACTGGTTATAACAACTTATATTGAGCTATTTAGTTAGTCGGTGAATATATCTCATACGACTTAAGGGGGGGAGGGCTAGCTGAAAAAGTGAAAATTTTAGGTCTTCGATTCGCTTCAAATGTGCACACAATGTAGCCCCAGGGAAGGCGCATCGCAGATGTAAAAAACTGGAACCAATGCTATTGCCAATTTTTCACTAGGGGCTCCCAAAAATTTAATTTTACGTGTAAATCAAAGGCGCAAAAAAAGTCTATTGTGGTTGCAAAGCGCCCCTTTACTCGAAATTTTTGATAACACCGACGAAGCTGATTTTTACATGATTCGATAGCCTAACGTCATATCTCAACCTCTATGATCCATTTTTTTAAATTTTTTCCCATGGCCTGAGCAATGACGTCAAATGTAAAATCACTCAAATTTGGCGGGTCCAAAAAACGGCCATTTTTTCACATTTAAAAATACATATAAAAAATCCGGATGCCTATGGGCTACTACTATGCCAAGTTTCAGCCTGATTGGCTTAATGTGGTTCGTGCTAGAACTGTCCAAATAAGGGCTACTTTTCGGCTTTTTGCCGTACTTTTGCCTATGTAAATACACTGACAAACGCACTGAACCAAAAGTGCACCTTCAAGCTTAATTGTTCTTATCTGAGGTAGAGGTGCCCTGGGGGAGTAACATATGTGTAAATAAGCAAAATTGGAGAACTTTGATTTTTGACCTGGGTAGCCCCCCCAACTTATTTTACTCCGGGGTTTAAGAATAACACATCGGACTAAATGGAGTAAATTGACCGGTGATAGTTTAGGAACGAATTCGGACAAAAATTAAGTAGCTAACTTAGTGTACCTTAAAATCTTAAATTTACCAAAATAATAAAATATACAAAGTTAAAATCATACTAATACATATCAATTAATCCAATTTATGAACAAGCTCAAAGTGAGTTGTACCTAGCATAAGCATAAGCAAGTTGTACTACTGACAACTGAATGGTGCTGCAAGAAATCTCAGTAATACATATGCCTATTACATATTTACTATGTTAAAGTCGCACTTCCACAATTTTGATTGTCTTAATCTAATTTCGGAAGCACTGCATATTTTGAAAATATCAGAACATATTTTGCATATCAGAAAAAACAAAATAACAGATTTAATCTTACTAAAATAACACCAACAATTATAGCTTTAGGTCAAATTGGCCGATTTTCGCTTTAAACTTCCAATAAATAACGAATGCAAATGAAATTGACATGGCATGGAAACAGAGCCGAATAAAACGTGCAGATTCCCAGAATATATTTTTATAACAGGTCTGTTTATTAGAGCTAGCTTCGGCGGATTTATGAGTGTTTAAATTTGCCAGTAACTCAACAAATTACGTGTTTCTTTGAATACATGCATAGTTTTGTAACACAACAAATACATAAAAAAAGGGTTAAAATTTATTCATCGAAACATGTAACAGAATTTATATTTTTATTCAATAATTTAGCTTAAATTTGGAATTAAAATTGAATAAAAACAATTGAAAAAAATTTAAAGGTTAAACTAAAATTAATTCCAATTTTCAGATGATTCTGTGCGCCTTTGTTGAACTATCAATGAAAAATTGAGCTTTAGTAGGTGCACAAAAATTACTGGTATTTGATGGTGCAGAAAGCTATTTGTCACCAATATATTCACAAAGCAATTAGAAACATGGGGTAAATTCCTAAAATGGATTAGATTGAAATATGTTGGTTTAATAACTTATATCAAGAGTACATAATAGCTTCTCACTCTATATAGAAGAAGAGTGAGACACTCTCCAGCCTGCCTGTGTTCTAGCACAGGCAGATGCGCTGGTCGTTTTCATTCTACATGTTGACATTCTATGCAACATGTGACTGGCCAATCAGCGCGTAGATTCCCTGCGTAACACACTTTAGTATATAATCGCTGATGCGTTGATAAGCATTAAGATAGGAATAAAAGCTTAATAACTCATTATTTATTCATAGTCTGCTTGCAAAAACATTAAAAAAGGTTTGCAAATACCTCTAGGGATATTATGGCAAACTTTCAGCGAAATTGATTGATAAACTTCTGAGATATAAACTTTTCTGAATTTCTTCAAAGTTTCTCAATCATTTTCGCTGAAAGTTTGCCAAAATATCCCCAAAGGTATTTGCAAACCTTTTTTAATGTTTTTACAAGCAGACTATGAATAAATAATGAGTTATTAACCTTTATTTCTATCCCGTTTTATGATTGGAGCACGTGCACAGGCGTCTGCCAATCAGAGAATAGAAGCTCACTTCTGATTGGCCAGTCACATGTTGCATAGAATGTCAACATGTAGCCTGAAAACGACCAGCGCATCTGCCTGTGCTAGAACACAGGCAGGCTGGAGAGTGTCTCACTCTTCTTCTATATAGAGTGAGAAGCTATTATGTACTCTTGCTTATATATGTATCTCAAAGTTGAGGTTTATACACAGCTTTTTAATTTCTTATAGACTTAATACGAAAAATCACATTATGGTCTCAAAAACGATGTCATGTGTTATTGGCGAAACAAATTTCAATCTAATCCATCTGTAGTTTTTAGGAACAAGCCCTAAAGGCTATTTCGCACGAAGGCGCATTGCATGGGTTACGCCATGGACTTAAATGCGACCTCGTGTGAAATGGCATTAAGGGGGTAATTGCGTTTTTAGGTGTTTTTTTAAAAACCTTACTGGTTGGGAAAAGGTTTTTTGAACACAACCCCCCAAAAAAAAAAAAAAAACCCCCTTAAACGAAACATCGAACAAGCTGCACAAAAATCGGTCAATGCTACAAACCAGTGAAAATCTAGGTTAAAAAATAATAAATTAATCCTGACGAAGCAATTGCGTCAAACCTCAGCAGAGGTCAAAAGGTCACACGCCCCAAGACATCAGTCGATCAGTGCGTATTCGAGATCTCAGCTGAGAAGAAGTTAAATACGGTTCATCCAGTAAACTCTATTAATCCACCGTTTAACACCAAAGGAGTAGTTGTAAAATAGTACTAGTTTTGGCATTCTACTCCGGGGTCGCTTCATTCATCAATCAGTGGTTCATTCATCAATTTACCATCTATTGGAGCAACCACACGTTTTCACGATATAGACCTTTCGTTTGGTATGGCGACGCTTCCTGCGATGCGGGCAGTATAATCTGATCATCTCCGTTTCATACTCAACCGGCTGGCAGCTGGGTTTAGAATGAAACAGGGTTCTGAGGCGGTCCCCCCTGGCCCTCAGTTTGGGTATGAAATAGGAATTGCACTGGCCGAAACAGAATCGATTTCGCACAGTTTTCGATCTGCATCCCCGGGCCCGAACCTTCTGCTTGATCAGTCGTGAGAAACAAGTCTCATTCTGCAACACATCGTCACGCGACATGACCCGAAGGACGTTAGCGAACACTCTAGACGACTGCGGGGGTCTGGGCGGGTCGTTACAGTTCCGATGTCTGCATCGTTCTCTGCGGGGGGAGTGTCGCTGTCCCGCCGGCAGGAGACTTTGTCCATTGTCCGAATTGATCACACTCCAGGCAGTTCGTGAGAGCACCGTGAAATCCTTGGATCTGGGATTCATGCCCTGGGGCGAGTGGTCAGTTAGCGGACTGGTGGGGTTGCAGCGTACAGCCTCCTCTATATAATAGGCCAGAAGCAGTAGAAAATGATGAAAAGTCAGCAACATATCATCTCTATTTAATTGAGCAGCTGACAGAAGCAATTAATGTTATCAATTAATAACTCAGCCTCACTCATTTGTAATCAATCGATAGCTCGTTAAGCATTTATCGACACTGGAACTTTGTGCTAAACGTGATGCCGTCAATTAGCTCAAGTTTCGCGTCCAGTAATCGCTGTTTTACGAAAAGGTATAAATATATATAATATATAAATCAATAAGGTTTCAATCTAGTCAGGATTCAGAACAGGATTAGGATTCAGCAAGACTGGATCTAAAACAGAAAAAAATAAAAAAAACAAATAAAATACATATAATGTATAAATATGTAATATAATAAAAAAACGGCTGACAAGAAATATGTTATTTCGAATCTTAGCAAAATAAATGACAATTAAAAAAACTTAAAAAATAAACAAACAAGTGGCAAGCTATTTCCTCTATAAACTTCCAGTAGCTAAATCATTCCCATTTCCAGTGTCATTTTGTTTGCGAAACTAAAGTTCATTCTTCAAAAAAAAACTACTCAAATATACTAGACATAACCCTACCACTTGTACAGGGAAGTATTTTGTGACAAAAAATTGGCGCGTGCACGAATGTGTAATCACGAAGCAGCCAGTATAGCCTATTTTGGGGGCAAAAACCGATAATATGACCGCAAATCTAGCACCCGTACAGCAACAGGTCTTATCAAGCAGCCAGGATTGCTCAACAACAACCGCCGTTGTCAACATTATTGCTAGCCGACATGTATAGCCAACATCCATATTGTGTTAGCTAATATACAGCACACAAGCCTACAGTAGTTGACAGAAAGGGATGAACAAGCTCTTCTGCTGAGTGAATAGTGATTACCTTGTGAGGTCTGGAGGGCCAATTCCTTTACCGGATTAAACGGACTGGGCTTATTTTAGTCCGATGTTTTGGAATGGCAAATCGGGTTAAATGGACTAAACGCACAGTTTAACACGGGGGGGTGTCTGGGGGGGGGGGTCCGGAACCCCCCCCAGATTTTTGATTTTGGTACAATGGCAAGCAAAACTAGAGCCACGGTACAAGGGCAAGCAAATTTTTATAAAATTTGTTTTTAAATATAGGAATTTTTAACAAATTTATGCAATTTTAACTAAATTTTGGTCAAAATTTTCAAAAATTGTCAAATTTTACGCCAAAAATAGGTATTTTGGCCACATTTTTAAAAAAATCTGTAATGTTTCGCTAAAACACGGTCACTTTTTCTCTGACTTGGTACAAGGGTAGTCAAAATGTCGGTACAGGACCCCTCCAGATTGGACCCCCATGTTAATGTATGACTAAACGAGTTAAAATAAGTCCGCGGCTTAATTTTAGTCTGACCCCATTCAAAAACTACGACTGGACTAAACGGATTCAACATGCACGCTTAACATTAGCGTGCAATGTGCATAGTTAAGTCCGTTTAGTCCGAGACTCCGATTAAAAAGCAGCGCGATAAAAGTTAAGTCCGTTTAATCCGGAAGTTTTAGAATAACATTTTTCAGCATAATTTTTAAACCGTTTAGTCCGATTATAATTAACCCTTTAATCCGGTAAAGGAATAGGCCCTGAGTGTCACAAGTATTAAACGCGGCCATTATATATTTTTTTTGGTAGATATATACCATAATGTATGACGATACCTAATATGCACAATGACAGCTATAAAACTACTCAAATATAAATATTAATAGTACCTAAATGGCATTTAGGAGTATCATTTTAATTTAACTATTCGAACAGAACAGAAAACTTTTACAGTAGAAAATTGATTGCCACATCTTGAGTTACTTAAAATACATACTTGCTTGTTTCATTGAAAAGCAAAATGGCTTACACAATCAATTCAATAAATGCAACCTGCACTAGGCTACTTGCAGCTGTGATTGCAAACAAACAGACAAACCAAGTGCTAACAAAGGAAGAATCATTCAAAAATTGCAAGACAATACAAACAAAAACAGAAAACAGAAAGCGACAGTGAAACAACCAAAAAACCACTACAACGGATATTCATGAAAATATTACAGGATCAATAGCCCAATCACAATATTGGGAGGAGGACCACTTCACTTCAAAATTATCCTAATTATACGTAGGTATCAAGACCCAAAAAGGTTCAGACTAGCGAAAGGTCACCTTAAGTCACTGCTGACAGTATATACTAACTACGCCAGTCTATTTACTATAAAAACTGAATTATCGGCCCGGAGCCAAGTCAATTTTGTGGGGCGGGTCGGTCGGGGCCGGAAAAAGGAGACACGAATTGGGGCGACTCTGCTGAGTGACAAATAAATATACACTCAGATGAACATCACAACACACGCGTGCACTACAGGCGTCAGCCCATTGGCTGGAAGGTGGCAGGAAGGTTACGGTAGTCAGTCAGGGGAGTACTGTAGCCATGGATCTAAAAGTTCAGACTAACGGGACCAGATTAACTACTGTTAACTACTGAATTAACTAAGATAACTCGACATAGAATTAGAGTACGTTTCCAAGAGTCTGCACGTTTATGCATGCTTCAATGGTGACTTTTTTGTAGTTAATTGACTTCAAAATCTAATTTAGTTAATTCAATCTGTGAACAGGCCCTTAGAAAAGGGTAACTAACTATACTAACCTTGGATAACTCTTCGGCTGCTTCTCAGTTCTCACTAAGCAGGAAACAAATAAGAAGCATTTCTGAATAAAGTAACATTTCTGAAAAAACAGCTAGGGTGATCTTCGATAACTTGTGGCTTTGTTCCCACTAGGCAGAAATCGAAATATTTTTTATTTTTGTAATAAAACTACTCTGAAAAGCTTATTTCAACTGCGTTTATTTTTTCAGTATTATCTTTCATTGTTTCTGGAATACCTATATACTCTTAGTTCTTATATACTTCTTATTTTAGCGGGAACCGAGCTCAGAGTAAACCCCAACTACATATTTAATTGATACGCAATCAGCGGGTCATCTTTAACTTCAGTTCCGACTTGCTTATTTCATAGGTTCTTATTCTCATGCTAACAGTTAATATTAAAAATTTCTTAAGACACAGATTGGGCTTAGATGAAATGAAAGTTTGAGCGAGGTAAAAACAGGCTTACCAAAAGTGCATCACAGGGAACATATGACTGTAGTGGAAGTGGAAGCTACGCCTACTGCAAGTAGAGTTTCGTACCGCAAGCTTATCAGATGGTCGAAAAACCATCTGTCATTCACAGTAGCGGAAAAACAATGCAACACGCGCCAACCGAAGAAAATAAAAAATGAATGAACCGAAACAGAAGAGTGACAGCAGGAAGGCGGAGCCAGCGTACAGTGACAATCATTTTACAACACAAAATGTGCAAGTTTCAGTAAACTTTAAAACAGCAACAACAAATTGTCAACTACAAGCCATTTATCTTTACTGCAGTTTGTGAATTAGAATGTTTATGAGGGGGGATGCAACAAATATTTATGAGCGAAATACCTACTTTTTAAGGGAAAGGGGTCTTTATATATTACAAGACGTTGACTGATTTTAGAGATCTATAATTTAACGCCAATCACCGAAAACTACCTCTTCAGATAGTAAAGTTCCGTCAAAATAAGTGAAATTTGTAAATTTGTAAAATGTCAAAAATTCAACTTCTCAAGTGGCAGCTTCTTACAGTACGACGCCAAAACTCAGCGGCACAGGGTCTGGAAAACTGGAATAGAAATTTACAATTACATAATAAGGGGCCGTCAGTAAGCAAAAATTCCGGTGTTTAAGACTGCAGCAGAGGCGACACTAATTCTAGACTAGACGATTCAAGAGAGTGCTTTTGCTGGAATCAAATGCAAGGGTGTACTTAAGTGGAACTACTCAAACGGGGCGCCAACCAGGGACCCTGGGAGACACGCTGAGTGTGCCAATTCGGGACACCAGGGGTCGGTAATACCAGACGATTCAAGAGAGTGCTTTTGCTGGAATCAAATGCAAGGGCGTACTTAAGTGGAACTACTCAAACGGGGCGCCAACCAGGGACCCTGGGAGACACGCTGAGTGTGCCAATTCGGGACACCAGGGGTCGGTAATACCAGACGATTCAAGAGAGTGCTTTTGCTGGAATCAAATGCAAGGGTGTACTTAAGTGGAACTACTCAAACGGGGCGCCAACCAGGGACCCTGGGAGACACGCTGAGTGTGCCAATTCGGGACACCAGGGGTCGGTAATACCAGACGATTCAAGAGAGTGCTTTTGCTGGAATCAAATGCAAGGGTGTACTTAAGTGGAACTACTCAAACGGGGCGCCAACCAGGGACCCTGGGAGACACGCTGAGTGTGCCAATTCGGGACACCAGGGGTCGGTAATACCAGACGATTCAAGAGAGTGCTTTTGCTGGAATCAAATGCAAGGGTGTACTTAAGTGGAACTACTCAAACGGGGCGCCAACCAGGGACCCTGGGAGACACGCTGAGTGTGCCAATTCGGGACACCAGGGGTCGGTAATACCAGACGATTCAAGAGAGTGCTTTTGCTGGAATCAAATGCAAGGGTGTACTTAAGTGGAACTACTCAAACGGGGCGCCAACCAGGGACCCTGGGAGACACGCTGAGTGTGCCAATTCGGGACACCAGGGGTCGGTAATACCAGACGATTCAAGAGAGTGCTTTTGCTGGAATCAAATGCAAGGGTGTACTTAAGTGGAACTACTCAAACGGGGCGCCAACCAGGGACCCTGGGAGACACGCTGAGTGTGCCAATTCGGGACACCAGGGGTCGGTAATACCAGACGATTCAAGAGAGTGCTTTTGCTGGAATCAAATGCAAGGGCGTACTTAAGTGGAACTACTCAAACGGGGCGCCAACCAGGGACCCTGGGAGACACGCTGAGTGTGCCAATTCGGGACACCAGGGAATCAAATGCAAGGGTGTACTTAAGTGGAACTACTCAAACGGGGCGCCAACCAGGGACCAGGGGAGACACGCTGAGTGTGCCAATTCGGGACACCAGGGAATCAAATGCAAGGGTGTACTTAAGTGGAACTACTCAAACGGGGCGCCAACCAGGGACCCTGGGAGACACGCTGAGTGTGCCAATTCGGGACACCAGGGAATCAAATGCAAGGGTGTACTTAAGTGGAACTACTCAAACGGGGCGCCAACCAGGGACCCTGGGAGACACGCTTAGTGTGCCAATTCGGGACACCAGGGGTCGGTAATACCAGACGATTCAAGAGAGTGCTTTTGCTGGAATCAAATGCAAGGGTGTACTTAAGTGGAACTACTCAAACGGGGCGCCAACCAGGGACCCTGGGAGACACGCTGAGTGGGCCAATTCGGGACACCAGGGGTCGGTAGGTAATAAAAAACTGGATTTGGCAGATTAGACTACATGCATACCTGCATGTATCGGGGTCAAAATTTGGGGGCTCTCCGGCCAAATTTTGAGGACCCTCTGCTCCAGATCGGCCATATGTACATAAATACACTAAATTTTGCACAATTTCGTAAAATACTGCATTTTTCACTTAATTTTTTCCAAATTTTCAGGACCCTCCCCTCAGGTCCTTGGATTTTGGAGGGGAGGGTTCGCCGATACATGTATGATGGGACGGGATAAACATAACACACGATTAAGGTACATACGCACATGCGGACATTAACTATAACTTAAGAGTCTAATTATAATCCACTAAATTCAATCGCCGATAAGAACAGAAATTAAATATATAAACTTGACAAAGAACGGCATAAGTTTGGCAAAAGGCAAACGGCTGAGCACTTTTGTAGGTACTGTTTGGTCAGTCTTTTTGGCCTACTTCCTCGATGCTGAAATTCAGATGATAAGAGGCGGCTGAAAAAGTGGGGGGCGGGGATACAATTGGAGAGCAGGAATTTGAAGAATCGACTGTCGACTTTAAGGCGTGATTGTGACGGATTTATGATAATTGATAAACGGTATACATATCCAAGAGCAAACAGCGGAATCAGCTTTTCAAACTCTATACGTACATGTATATACATGTACATTTTAAAATTACGAAGCAAACTGACACATAAATCATCAATAATAATCGTGAAAACTAATTTCAAGCATGCCAAAAATCATTTAAGCGGGAATCAGCATCATATTTAACGCCAAATTTGGGGCAAAAAAGTTTAGTAAGCAACCCGAAGATAGACACAAGCATAGAAGCACTGAGACCGCGCAATTTTAAAAGCTCTCTTTCTTATCGTATGGCTAAAATTATGGCTTAGTTAGGCTCAGTCCATGGCTACATATACGTACTCAGCATTACTGTATATATACAGTTAGGGTGGCGGTAGGCAACCCCCCCAAATCAACACAAATTATGGCTTAGTTAGGCTCAGTCCATGGCTACATATACGTACTCAGCATTACTGTATATATACAGTTAGGGTGGCGGTAGGCAACCCCCCCAAATCAACACAAATTATGGCTTAGTTAGGCTCAGTCCATGGCTACATATACGTACTCAGCATTACTGTATATATACAGTTAGGGTGGCGGTAGGCAACCCCCCAAAATCAACACAAATTATGGCTTAGTTAGGCTCAGTCCATGGCTACATATACGTACTCAGCATTACTGTATATATACAGTTAGGGTGGCGGTAGGCAACCCCCCCAAATCAACACAAATTATGGCTTAGTTAGGCTCAGTCCATGGCTACATATACGTACTCAGCATTACTGTATATATACAGTTAGGGTGGCGGTAGGCAACCCCCCAAAATCAACACAAATTATTTCAGCATTTTTCCAACATCCCATTTTATTATTGATATAAGCTGGTGATAGAATTTCAACCACAACAACAGTTTGCAGTTGTCACAAGCGAAATGTGATAATGACTTGACTGTACGGCCAATATGGGACCACTTTTTTGGCAACGCTATATATATATACATATATACATATTACATACATACATACATACATACATACGGCGATTCTATGCGGTATGCACATACCCGTACTCAGAGAGAGTGAGCGAGTATGCATCAAACTCCGTATGCGAACACACTTGAAATTCAGCTGTAAATTTCGTTTAATGTTACACGAACAACAGCCTACAAATTTTGCAAACAGTTTCCGAGGCCTGAGCAGCAATCTCAAGTAACAGTAGTAAAATACATTTAAGGTAAATGCTCTTTTTTGGTCAAAATGATCAAACTGTCAAAATTTCCAAACCCCAATCCAATGCAATTATATATTATAAAAAGCAACAAGCCAGTGTAAATATTTTGAATCAGTAAAAAGCAGTAAATAAATTCAGCCAGTTGTCTGAGAGCTAATTTGGGTCCATTAAGGGCGTACAAAATACCTGTTGGGGCTCTTAGTCTGACGCCAACTAGAGACGAGCGATAAAAAGGCAAAACCAAATTGCACTGAGCGCGTGCTATAAACTGAATTGACATTCACACAACCACTAGAGCCAGAAACGTTGCCTAACCGCTTGGGGACTTATTCAGAATCGAATTAAACGGATTGGATTAAACAGTAGTATATATGTGCTGTTTTATTGACTAAGAAATTACATATGTATTTGTAAACCTATATAAATCCTAATTTTTATTTTAACTGTAAGGCCCTCGAGATAATTTTATTGTTGACTGGTGACTACACACTACATAGTTAAGTTTTGGTTTTCTTCGCTTCAGATTCGGTTCGATTCTACTTCAAATCCTACAAGCTTAATTGAAATGGACTCGAGTGGCCAGTAAGAGAATAAAAGTCTGATTAATCGAAAGTCCCTTGGAGTGATAAGAGAGGTACTAAAAACTAGTGCGCAATCACTAAAAAGGTTGTCGATAACAATAAAATGGAACGTTTTCATTCTGGAATTTTACTACACATACCTCAACTAATGTAAATTTGCCACAAAAGTCACAGACCCCAGAAAAAACTTCTAATCAGCTAAATTTTTGCTACATAATTTGAGCAAAAATTAAAAAACTGCATACAATTTCGTTTAGTCTATAGAAACTTAAAACATTACATAAAAAATAAAAAAATATTTACAAAATAAGACAAAAAACAAATATTTCAAAACCGAAATTTGAAGGATCATAAACCAAATAAATAAGTTAAACATTAAATGCTCAATACTTATCAATAAAAACATTGACAAGGAAGTTCATACAGTGCTAGAAAGTACAAGTATAGTCAAAATATAGCTGCGAAATAAGACTTGAGATTAATACAAACTACTTATTATTAAATGTCCGAGTACTGACTTTTTCATTGTTTTAACAACGGTTACTACAATAAAGGTGGTGGCAATTTTTTGCCATTTTATTTCAGAAGAATTTCATCAAAGGTATCAATAAACAGTGTATTAGAAAGCTGACTGCCACGTTGACTTACTATGTAATGTAAATGGTAGCTTACTACTAGCGATTAGAGAGCCATATCGGAAGAATTTTGGAGTAAGTCTATGTAGTTTTATGAATTTATTGTCAATGTTCATTCCTTACCGCTCGCTTTGGATGTTGGAAAAATATGTATATACTTGAAAACCATTTTATGAAGAAAACTGAGAAATTGTGACATCAACGATCAAACTTAAGTAAAATAAAAGATAACCAACCTTAAAAAAATTACCAAACAAATATCAGAAAACATATAAATAATTTAATCCTAAGCTGAAAATTGCACGACTAAAAAGTTAAAACTATTTTCAGTAACTTACTCTACAAAGACTGTGCTGGAAACATCTTCACTAAACATTTTCGTTCTGGAATGGTTATAGCTGGATGCCAGAAATCCAGCAAAAGCACAGCCCGATTGTGACTTGCTGCGGAAGATATTTCAACAGAATGTGGAAAGGAATCGTCGAAAAACAAGCATTCGCCTTGGCTCCATTCAACTTGCTTGCCTGCTACCACCATGCGGCAATGGGTCGGTACGGTTAAACCTGGAAAAGCACACGAGTGACGACTATGTGACTGCTAGACACTGTATTCAAAAAGATAACATCACATACAGACAGTACCGTGCGTAGAAAAGTTCCTTGTTCGTCGGCATACGACGGGTTTCATCCTTCGCGAAAAGTGACGAGCGGTGGCCGTGCCGAGACAGTGACGAACAGAAATTTTTTGAAAAATTTAATTTTTCACTGTTACGTTGAGAATGTGTTTAGCATCACTTTGTAACAAAAATTTTTGTTTTTCACTAAACGGTCAACTATGGTCACTTGTCGCAAAGATGCTCGTCGCACGCCGAGTAACAGAGTTTTACAGTCTCTAATTACAGTTGTAAGCGGAAAGTTAACAGTCGGTACTTGAACTTCAGTACTTAACAAGTTACATACCTACCTACAAGTGGTCAAAAGCTAACTACGCTATTTTAATCTGTCGCAGAGGTTATAATATGGTTTAAAACTTGAGCCGCTTATTCAAACTAACACCGTTTCAAATGGACAAAATAGAAAAATATTACGAATACGGCTAAGCTTGAAATTAAAAGTAGGAAAACTTTGAAAAACACAAAATTTACCCAAATGACACCGCAATCTAGCGTTCGTTAATCCACGATGTTCTTCGATTTTTGAGCCGGGCGTCAGCACAGCAAAAAAGACATTGCCAAAGGCACAATTTTCTATTAATTCGCAAAGTTGGTCCAAAATTAGTGAAGTTTTCGGACTGCATCTCATCAATTTGTCCATCCGAAAGCCTTGTTTAATGAACGGAAACTGATACCACCTGCCCGACACAACTGCCACTTGCTGCCAAAAGGACGGACAATTCTGCCAGACATGTTGAAATTCAGATAAAATAATCGAATAGTTGTGTTGCAAGGTTTGGGCGCAGTTGTTTAGGGGTTGTGGAAGAGTCTGCTCATGCCACAGTGGCTGGGTAGACCCGGACGGTATCATGAAACAGAGCTCGGAACCCTCTTCTGAGGCAATAGAACAACTAAATTAAACATTTATTGTTATATATATATTATGTTCCGCTGTGAGGTCTTTTTGAGGGGTTTGCTACCAACTACTTAGTATTTCCGTTCCCAGTGCCCACTGCCCAGTCAATTAATGAATCCCATTAGTTCCATGAGCGATTTTTGTAAAATTAGTAAGTAATAGTCAACTTTGCCTTCACTCCGAACGACGAACGTCTAAGGACAGCCCTTGTCACCCAAGGTTTTTGCGCGGCCGCCTCAGCGGCCGTGCATACTAATTTCAGTTAATGCACTGAAACTGAAAATGCATGTAAATGATGCTCAGTTTCAGTGCATCACTGAAGCCTGCTGGAATGACCAGCTGTGACTTGTGTGCATCTAGCAGCGCGTACGTTGTGTGCGTGTGTGTGTATGTGTGTGTGCGTATCTCTGCATAACAAACGACAATGGCAGACTGAAAATCGATGATCTGCAATATCGATTCTTTTCAATCACTTTCAAGGCAATTCTTCCTGTGATTCTCTTAACAAAACATTTAGTTACGACTTTAATCGAATCACCTAACGAAGTTGTGGCCTAACGGTTAAGGCGTGTGACTGCGAAACACTGGATAGGGGCTTCGATTCCCATCAGCTCTGAAATTTTTGCATTTTTTTACTTCGAAAGTAGAATATTGTTTGTAATTTGTGTTTCTTTGCATGATATAAAAATCAAATGTTATAGCATTCTAAATCCCCGGTCAATTCTTAAATTGTATGTACTTACACATACGTAAAACGTAATCGTCGAACGGATTTTCAGACTCGATTAAAAATGAAAAACTAAGTAGTAGGTATATACTGACAGACAAAAAGTTTTGGTGCGTGCCGCGCCTAATTTTACCGATACGGCAAAATAATACTTTATTGTGGTCACGTCGAATTATGTGCGCTCGTCAACAGAAGTGCTTGTTCTTCAATATTTTCATGTATACATACACCGTAATTTTCAGGTTTGTTAGGCCACATTGATGCATTTTTGCCGCTTTTTTTCATTAAATTAAGTTAAAAGTTCGAAAAGTATCAATTTCGGCGAAAAATCCGTTTTGTCCAAAAAATTCCATCTAAAAAGTCAGACAGCTATCTTTTCCGCAAAAATACAAACATTTAGTAAAAACAATAACGCTCACATAACAAAATCTGAATCTCTGAGCATGATGAATAAAATTATCACAATCGTTCAAATATTTCCAAAGTTATAGTCATTTCAAGTTGGGTGACTAGGGCTGTCCTTAGACGTTCGTCTTCGAACGGCCCTTCTAGGGGGCAGATCCAAACAGTTTACTTAAAACAACAACTCTATACTCTTGAATGACAATGAAAACACTACTCTGTCTTGATTGATAACAGCGCAAGCTCCTGTTTAGAGCAAGTTATATAATCAGATATAAAGACTCAAATTACGCGATTTGGATTAGTTTCAACTTTCGACGCTGAAGTACTAATCGCTATTGCATACTTCTGCATAGTTTTTTGAATCCGCCCTAACGATTTTTTATCCGGCATGGTCTGAAAATGATTCCAGGCAGTTTCGGCCACAAACTGTCGTCGACAGCGAAAACAAGACGGATCTGGACAAGCATAGGTGGACAGCTGTTTCTTCCGGCTGTAGTACCATGCTGCAGAAATCAGCAAAATCGCCGTTATCATAAAGTAAATCATGATCCACAAAAATACTCTATACCGATCTAAAAAATCAAACAGAAATCAGTGTAAAGGAACTGTAATTTTATCCCATAAAATAAACTACAATCCGGTAGGTAGCCTAGAAGACATGTACTACGTTGTAAAAAAGCCGTGTACCGTACGTTCGACAAGCTGGGAAAATTCCCCAAACTGTTAAGTTTAAGCTGTGGTATGTAACACAAGGTAAGCAATTGCGTTTTTTCGGAAAGCTCAGCGTTTACAAATTCACATCACAAGCGCTCTTTTACATTAAGTAGAAAAATATCTAACTGTATGCCATGCATTGAAACTTGACCTTTGATTTTGTGTTCAACTCTTTTTGGCAGACATTAAAATCCTCAACTGCTTCTACTTCACTGCTTTGCTGCAACGCCGTTGCGTTCCGGAGGGCTTGGCTTGCTAATCCCACACTAACCAGACTCCAACGTATCACTAAAACAATGCTAGAAGAAATCAATTTCATACACCGGCATCAAACAGATTATAGAGCCAACAGAAGCATCGCAAATGAATAAATTATTTATTTCCATAATAAATCTTAGCATAATTTAACTTCATTTTATTTACAATATTAGTAGCAAAATCCAACACCAATATCACAACAGTACATCACATATTTACTTTTTTACATGTTAAATTCTGTTTTCACTTTTCACACGTTTATCATTCTAAAAAATTATCAGTTTCTCAATTCAATTGAAAGATGTTATCGACATCAAAGAATGCTAAGATACTTGACAGAATCGATATTTTAGAGTGAAGTGAAACCATGAAAATATCTGCAAGCATGACAATACAAAAAGAATTTAGCTTCTTTGCACTTATCCGATCAAAACTCAAACCGTGCCATATTTAATTCAGACAATGCGAGAAGACGTGAAATAATTACATTAACACCAGGAATGATACAAATGGAAATGATATAATGGTCGATTCACACGCATGACAATATCCGACATTCGTTCGCAAAATTATGGAAACCTGCTGCCAATAACACAAGTATATTGTGCTTCATGGCAGGATAGTACTGTAAATTAGCCAGCTTTAAAAACACAGACAGTTGGTAAGTAAGAATCAACAATTTGCACAAGTACAAACGACTACAGAAAGTGCACCGGTTCTAGCCACAGTATCTAAGTCGTCCTAATGCACCACTCAACTAACGGCACTATATACAAATAAATATGGACAAGTACCGACCGAAAATTAAGTCCAAGCCTATATTGACTAACAATACACGATAGACAATGCCAAGCCACCAAATAGTTACGACAGAGCTTATTCAACCCGTCTAAATGTCTCTATCCACTGCTTCCTGTAAACAAGGACATGAAGTCTGGTTGATTTACCCATCTTCCGTACGAGTTTGAGCGGCAGGTGTACTCTGAAACGACTACATTCGCGGAGGGATGAATTGAGCCCGGGCAATGGATTGCTGTATTGAGTCTCTTTCTCAAGGATATAACGATGTTAATGGGAATCGAACTGCCAACATTCACATTGGTAGTTCAACGCCTTATCAACTCAGCTACGCGGCTACAATGGCTGATGGTTCAATTTACATACAAAACTTGATGGCTGAATTTATTTTGGTACTAAAATAACGTGTTTGTTTTGTCTCAGAATCCAGCAATTTGTGATCAGACTTGAGTGTGGATGTCTGGTTAAACATGACACAAAAAACTAACATAATACACTCAGATTGAATATTGAAGTCTTAATGACAATATTACAGCAAAACAGCACCAGTGCCATGATGGAACACAAAAAAGTGAAGAACAAAATTGCACAGAAATATCAATTTTTACACACAAATCCAGACATAACAACATGCATTCTTTGAATATTCCACAAATTTACATCTAATCCGCTAATTTATACAGCTGACTGACCTGAAACAGCTGTACGCCTGGACAAATCAGATAACATGATTTCTCTACTGTACTGTTCGCTGTACTCTTGCAATTTGTTCCTTTCCTAATCAAATCGCCTATACTTTCAGTAACAGGGTCCAGCATTTTTTGGTCAGGTCAGACTTCTGCGTGGATGTCACAAAGGTGGTTTTATAAAACTCAGAGACTTGCTGTGCTGCAGGATTGAAAGTTCAACTGAGCTAAAATTAAAACCATGGTTTAAGAAAATCTATAAATTCGTAACGAATTAGGTGAAATTTCGTAATGAAATCATGTGCTGATTATGTGAAAACGTGAGTAATACAATAGTTTTATAAAAATACCTTTGTGAAGTCAACCCTTTTTCACAAAGCTGGTTTTACTAAACCATTGGTTTCACGTACGTTTTGCATAGTTTGCACATAAATTCATTAGAAAATATCGTCTGATTGGTTACGAATTGGACTGATCAGTTTTGCCAAATCATCGTTTGCTATTCCACCAGTACCATCGCTCATTGTGCCTGCGGACCTGTTCCACTTCCTTCTGAGTCAGTTTCAGCAGAGCCCCCAGGGCCTTGAGCATGTGCAGTTTGCCCTCAGGGTCTTCGCAGAGCATATACTTCAGGTTCACATTCTTCAAATACTCCATATTGGCAGGGTCATTCTGCCGTTCAATCACCGCTTCCAGACTTCGTATATGTTCCTGAAATAGACACCACCTGTTTTCTATCAGGGTTCAACATTTTTTGGTCAGACTTTAGTTTGTGTTAGCAATTACTGAATTAATACACAATTCGCTGATTAGCTTATCAACAATCAACCCGCTTTTAAAAATAAGACGGAGTTAATCGAATTTACTACCTTACCCATACATGTATCGGGATCAAACTTTTGGGGAGCCTCTCCGGCCAAATTTTGAAGACCCTCTCCCCTGATCGACCAAAAATATCCTAAATTTTGTAAAATTTACCCCAAAAGTGCCAAATTTTGCCCGAATTTTGGGGACCGTCCCCCCGGCTTCACGATTTGGGGTTGGTCCCCCCCTTCGCCCCCCTCATACATGTATGACTCTACCTATTGTTCTTGTCCCCTGTCCATAGTAGGTACAAAAAGAGCACGCACAACCATCCCCAAATCGAGGCTCGAAGCAGTGTCCCAAAAATCAATGCAAACGTTTGCTACAACTACAAGTATGCTTTCCTTATTTGATTACGACTAACCATTAAAACTTGCTCTCGCCTAATAATTTATTTTAAAATTGCACAAAAAATAGACTATTTTTGTTAATGAAGGGACGAAAGTAGGTTTTTTCAAACAGACTCCCAAATTCATGAGCCACTTACACGTAACCATCTCTACTAAGACATTATCAAGCCAGCCATTTCCCACCTTTAAACTCTCAATCATTTCATAATGCTGCAGTTCTTTGGTAACTGACGTATGCTGCACTTCGCGTAGACTGGCCTCTAGTCGTTGTTTCTCGCGACTCAGCTGTGCAAAATCTTGCGACAGTCTGGACAACTGTTCTGTGTAGTAGATTGGCGTTTCGGCCGCATTCTTAAAGCCGTCCTGTTCGTCTGGAAAAGGATCGGAAACGGAGCCGGGTCGATCAGAGCTACTGATTCGCCTGGGTTCTCTAGTCGGACTGGATTTCAGCGGTCCGCCCAGAACCAGTCTAAGCCGCTCAACTTCACTGTCCTTTTCCGCCAGCACCTGTAAACTTCGCTCGCGCTGCTTCTGCATTTCTTGCTTCAGATCTGAGATGATTTGTTGATAGTTGCGTTCCGACTAAAGTAGATACTAAATAAGAGGTCTATAGAAAAAGCACATGGCCAAAGTCCTATATCCGGCACTTAACAATCAGGCGCCATTATTCCCGAACAGCACCGTATATGGTAGGATGTCCCTGCGAGAATAAGGCAGCTTATTTTTGTTACATTCAATTGCTGTTTTGCTCTTTTTGTTTGTTTTTGTCACCCCGTCTGTCAAACGTGAATCGCATTAACACTCAGATGGAGTGAAATAAAGTAGTAGTAGTAGTAGTAGTAGTAGTAGTAGTAGCTCTTGGAGCTGGTTAATTCCCTCAGGCCAGTATACCATATCAGGCACTGTTTGGAAAAAAGGGTGCCGGATTTTTAGTAAACCGCCAGATATAGAACTTAGGCCTAAGACATACTATCTCGTATTCCTGACTCATAACTGTCCTCAAGAATAAAAAACAATCATTAATACAAGGACTAAATCTGCTTAGCTGCATTGAAGAAAATGACAAAATCGTTTTGGCTAATTTTATTGTATAAAAACTATTGGTGATCCCATAAAGGTACTGTTAGAGTGCATTGTGTCATAGTTACAGCCATACTATGCGCAATTCTATACAGCCAATAAAATAACGAAAACGGTAACTAATATTGAAATAGGGTTAAAGCTGGTAAAATACCAACGTATCTTTATCAATTGACCAACATGACCGATGTAGGTATGAAAGTAGGGCTGTCAGTACAAAACATCACATCAACTAATGAACATAATATCTGAAAACCACAAGTCTTACATCACTAATAGCTTTGTGATGTGCCTGTTTCATGTGCACAATGTCCTGACGAAGTCCCTCAATAACCTCCTGCAGGTCTTTGAGCAGTCTCTCTTTTTCCCTCTGCAGCGAGCCCAGCTGTTGGTGCAGCGTGGCCACTTCCTGTTTCAGATCCTGCACTTCCGGAAGCGACTGCGCATCCTGAAAAACAATAATACGGACATCATGGGGGCAGTTGCCCCATCAAGTCGAGCTGGAGGGACAATGGACGAGCCTTCCCCCCTCAGCTGACCACGGAGACAAGACCATTTCAGAGATGACTTCCAATAATTATTTATCTAATCTTTGACCGTAAAGCCCCGTTCATACTTGTCCTTAAGGACACACAAACACTGATAAGGACAAATTTTGGTCAGCGACTCTGCAACTAAACTGACCCCAAATTTGTTCGTGCGAAAAGTTGGCTTTAATGGGCCAGGCAGTTTTCTTGGAATCGCTTAGGGATAAAACGATAGGGACAAGGACAAATATGAACAAATATGGTTTAATGCTGACCCCCAGATTGGTCACTAACTCTTCAAGATCACCCCAAAAAAAAAATTAGAGGGCCAACAGCCACCTGGATGCCCCTTCTAAACTTTGATTCCGGACAAGAGCCCACTCAGTTTCAGAACCCCTGTTCACGTAACAACATGTAACTTACGATCACAATTAGCAGTGTTTTATATAAACAGATTCTACTATAATAAGAACTTGAACTACGCCACCCTAAACTAACCGTTGTATTGGGTCTATTCCTGAGCGTAGCCTGCGCTTTAAGTTTGTATTTTTCAAAGTCTTCGACTAGGGAATCGTATTTTCTGCGACAATCAGCGTGGAGATCTGCTTCGGCTTTGGCTTCTGAGCAACAAATAATATCTGAAAACGGAAAAAATAAGCAATCTACATCTACTAATTATTATCGCGAAACAGTTCATCATTATATAAGATATTGTAATAAAAATTATAAAAGTGGCTCGTATTATGTTCAAAATTAGACATTCTGCCATCTTAGAAAACCGCAAAATATTAAATCAATATGAAACAGGTTGAAGGGGTCAATTCCCGAAAATTTTTTATCTTCGAATACAGATTCATTTCTTAATTGGATACGTATCAGAAATTTTTTCCGGCTGGCATATAAACCAAAGAGGGGATTTAAGTAAAATTTCACTCTCAAAACATTTTAGGGGGGGTGGGGGGACACAGTTGCCTTTAGTATTTCGAATGAGCTTTTTGCACTGAGCCTGCAGTCGGTTACAGACGCATTGAAATTGCCGACGCATTGCCTTGAATTTGTCGGTGCATTTAGCAGAAGACTGCGAGTGTGGCGCTTATCGCGGATGACAGCTCTGACTTCGGCCGAGATCCACTCTGGGTGAGTTTGACCGAAAACTGAAAATTTTCTGGAAACCGTGTATAAAAGCCAACGAAACCTTACGAAATGGTCAAGGTTCAGTCATCCTAACCAGAACGAAGAAAACACAGCGATGGAAAGAGCATTTCGAACAGCTGCTGAACATTCAAAGGCGAATTGACAATGAAGCCCTGAGTAATCTGTCAACTGCAAGCGACGAACCCATAAATCCGCCACGGCGCCACCATCGAGGAGACCAGAGAAGCTGTCAAAAGCTTAAAATCTAATAAAGCTGCTGCCCCAGTAATATCACTGCAGAACAGACTGCTGCGTGCGGGCGGCGACGTTGCTGTCCAATGGCTACATAGAGTGATTTCGGCTTGCTGGTCCTCAGAAACATGTCCTGCAGAATGGCGTGATTCCATTATAACAATTATTCACAAAAAAGGTTACCCGTCTGCCTGTGATAACTACACGGGTATATCACTGTTATCTATCCCGGGCAAGGTGTACGCCCTACTGCTACTATGCCGAGTCCAGCTTCACACTAGCAGCAAACTTGGTGAATTCCAGTGTGCTTTTCGACCGGGTCGCAGCTGCACAGACCAAATATTTACCATACGCCAGGTCGTCGAGAAATTTAAAGAAGTGAGTCGCCCTCTACACGCTGCATTCATTGACCTCAGAAAAGCGTATGACGGCGTCGATCGTAAAACTCTGTGGCGTGTCTTGGGTGCCTATGGTGTTCCAAGCAAGCTTATACGATTACTGGCCTCACTACACCAGGACTCACTGCAGTCACGACTGGTCTGAGACAAGGCTGTGTTCTTGCCCCTGCACTCTTCAACGTTTTCATCGATGCAGTCGTAAAAGTAAGCCTCCGTCAACACAACGAATGAGAGTGAGACTGGAATACAGGACTGACGGTGAACTACTGAACTGGGATCGTCATTTCCGTCGCGGGACGCAGCAGATAAGCCTATGCGAACTTCTGTTAGTAGATGACGCGTGCCTGCTTGCTGAATCAGAACAGATCTCAAAGCGCTCACTGCTTTCAACGATGCAGCGAAAGTGTTTGGGCTAGAAATCATGGACACAGGTCATGGCATTTGGTGCCGACTCCTGTAACGCATCCATTGGCCACCAAACACTCGCAGCAGGTCCCCCACATAGCAACATCTCGGACACTGGTTCACTCTAACCCGAGATAACCCACACAATCCGAACTGCCGGTGCTACTTTCCACACTGTGAAGAATGTATGGAAGGAGCCACATCTACGAATCCACACCAAGCTCAAACTCTATCAAGCGCCTGTCATTCCTGCACTCAGCTACGGTGCGGGAACTTGGGCCACCACAGCTAACAACACCGAACGACTGAACGTATTCCACAATAACTGCTTACGCTCGCTAGGTACTTGAAGTTTCCAGACGTCAACGGGTCAGAAACGCTAATCTATACGCTACCGCTAACATTCTGTCAATCCCCAACATCGTGAACAGAGCTCGCCTCCGGTGGCTTAGGCACTTAGCACGTATGCCACCTGAGCGAATCCCCAAGAAGGTTCTCTTCTCAAGGGTCTCAGGGGGACGACGACCAAGAGGCACACCCTGTCTGAGATGGCGCGAATGCGTATGGCCTTCCATATCATCCTCAATCCGGCGACGATGGATCGACGTTGCAAACGATCGGGGACGGTGGCGCAAAGTACTACAGGGCAGCAGCGTTCATAGTCCATCAGGACTGGGCTCGTAAGTAAGCAGTAAGCAGGGGGGGGGGGGGGAGTTCACCGTGTATTGATGCATCTGGCTGCAACTGGTTCAGTCGCTGGGAATACTCCTTTAGCAATCGTGTCAATTCGTCCGCAGTTGAGGGCGGCTTGGCAGCGGACACTTCTTTGGCCAATACGGTATTCTCGGACTCCAGCTGTTGAATGCGATGCTGCAAAAAGATTAAACATTAACATTAGATTGAAAAAATAACCCAATTTGTAAACTAGCTCCTCTAAATTTTCGTTTGTGTGATTTTATTACCAAAATTTGCACATTGATATTATTTCGTACGTTTTAATTTTATACTGTAAACACAGTTAATCAACTTAGAAGATCCTAATTAGCTTAATTCAGAGTTTTAGACATTCAGAGACAGGCTGAAACTCGTTCCAAGTGACCACAAGTCGGTTGACATCAACGGGTTGCCGACAGTGGGTAAAGGGCCCTCTATTCTAAGCAGAGGACCCTCTATTCTAGGCAGATGACCCTCTGTTTTAGGTAAAGGACTCTCTAGATTGCCCTAGGGGGGTCATGGAAGGGTCCTGAGGGGTCGTAGACGAAAATGGACCTCGGATTCGTGTTCCGGGGCCCAAATTACCCCTAGGGACGTCAAAATCCCAATTTCGAAAATTTGACCCCTGAGGACCCCCTTGGGAGGAGGGGTACCCTAATGGGCTCATAGGGGGGTCCAGTAGAGTCCTACGTAAAAACTAACCTCAGATTCGTGTTCAGGGACACAAATTACCCCTAGAAACATCAAAATCTCAATTTCGAAAATTTGACCACTGAGGACCCCCTTGGGAGGAGGGGTACCCTAATGGGCTCATAAGGGGGTCCAGGAGAGTCCTGAGAGTCCTACGTAAAAACTAACCTCAGATTCGTGTTCAGGGGCCTAAATTACCCCTAGAAACATCAAAATCTCAATTTCGAAAATTTGACCCCTGAGGACCCCCTTGGGATGAGGGGTACCCTAATGGGCTCATAGGGGGGTCCAGGAGAGTCCTACGTAAAAACTAACCTCAGATTCGTGTTCAGGGGCCTAAATTACCCCTAGAAACATCAAAATCTCAATTTCGAAAATTTGACCCCTGAGGACCCCCTCATCATTTTGAGGGTCACGTGACCCGGCCCCCCGAGGGGTCACGGGGTCACCAAGGTGGGGGGCACAATCACTCAAGGGGGGGACCCTTCCACCAAAGTTTAGTCAATATCCATAAAGCATTTCACACGAAAAAGTGGCAACATAAGAAGCCAAAGGATTAATTAATTACCTTATTACCTTACTATACTATATTAATTACCTTACTATACTATATAAATTTTTCGGCAAAAAAGAGAAATGATAATAACTCAGGAATTACTCAAAGTAGAAACGTCGTCTTTTTTTATTAGATAGCAGAAGTCATGGGCAAAAAGTTTTCTGTTCACAGTTAATCGATAAAATAAACCGTTTAACCCCTAAACCGGTTACAAAAAAATAAAAATTATCATAACGTAACGTTACGTATCATAACATATCATAACGTTTTTGGTATCACCGGAAAGCGCTTTCTCTGCCCTAACGAACAGTGACAATAAGAACTCTTTACGCGGTACCTGAATAAAGTCATAGCCTAAACTGCGCTAAAATTGCCGCAATATTTAGTTAAAATATTTTGACGTTTTTCGACATATAAGTCAGCGGTGACCTGTAGCTTTTTTGGTATCAAATAAAAGCTCTAACTCTTAGGTATCCAATAGAGAAAACTAAATCTTTTTACGCGGTACTTGAAGAAAATTATGACCAAAACCATGGCGGTGGTCCAGTACTATTAATATTTCAAATGTATTTTGACGCTATTGGGAACATGTCAGCCGGAATCTATAGTTTGGTTAGTGTGAATTGAAAGCGCCTTTTCTGAACTATCTAACTGCGGTAACTAGAAAATTTTTGGTGGAACCTAAAAAAAGTTATTACCAAAACCGTGGTGGCTGAAAAACATCATTATGTGGTCAATGACGTTTTTCGGTATATAAGTCAGCGTTAACGTATAGCTTTTTTGGTATCAAATGAAAGTCCGTCTTCTGCCCTATTTATTTTTGAAAACTAGAACCTTTTACGTGGTGTTTGAAATAAGTTATGGTCAAAAGTTCTTTTTAGAAAACAATTTTGTTCGAAAAAATTCCTCTTCGACTACTCAAAGTGTCAAAGTTTCGCTATGAGTGTCGTAGGATCATAAAAATAGGGTCACGTGAAAGACAAATTCTGGCACTTTCAAATGATATGTTACATGGAGGCGTAATACCCAAAAACACGTCAAAATTTTGAATAATTTTTGACGCACGTTTAACGTTACGTCACGAGGACATGTCACCCATCATTTTAAAGCTCAGACAATTTGCTAAAAAATGATGCTAAAATTATCGCCGTACCACTACGGTGTCAAGAGTTATGCCCCCTTAAACACCTTTCTAAAAGGGACTGACTACGTAGATCACCCCATGTGTGATCAAATCTCACCGTCGGTGCTCTAATGCTCAAAATTGGAAAAAAGTGAAATTTTCAAATGTTATCAAAATCATGATGGCATTTCCTGATTTTGTCTAACTAGTCTAAACTAGACCCACTAGACTTGTTAATATACTTATACTATCCTATTCATAATGATAATGAAACTCTCAACTCCACATTGAAGTATCAGTTAGAACCATGTGTGGCATTAAGACGTTTAACTTTCGAATCTCGTGCAGTCGATTGGTTTCAAAGTTATACGCAACGTAAAATGGAGTTATTTTTCTGTTGCTACGAGCAAAGCTAAAACGTTATTACTGAAACCAGGGTACTTAGCATCTGTTTCATTAAAATGTCAAAAAGAAGCGTTAATGCTGCATACTACACTGCTATGCTGTAAATGTGAGTTTAAAAGGGCGTAAAATGGAGTTATTTTTTCCTCCGCAGAATCCTCCGCGACAGGCCATTTGTAGTTAGTTATTTCTGGAGGTTAACCACAAAAATGCCCCACAACTTAGGCTATGAACATCGTAGAAAGATGAAAATTGTGTCATTGGATAGACAATTTTTCGCCCTTTCGAATAACATATCACATGATGGCGCAACTTTCTAAAAATAAGTCCAAATTTCACTTTCTAAATTTTGACGTACGTTAAACGTTACGTCACAGGGTCATGTGACCCATCATTTGAAAGCTCTAACGATTTCCTCTCTAATGACGTCTAAATTATTATTGTACCACTACCGTATCAAAAGTTATGGCCCCTGAAAAGTTTTCATAAAAGGGGCTGATTGTACAGATCACACCATGAGTGATCAAATCTCTGAGCAATTGAATTTAGGCAAAAATTTAAAAAAAATTTTGTTCATTTTTTAATAATGTAACATAAAACAGACTAAACTAAGATGAATACGATATAGTCTAACTAGTCTAAACTAGACGCACTAGACTTGTAATAATAATATTAATAATAATAACAGACATTTCAGATACAAAAGGGTTGCCTTTGCTTCGCAACTGGTCGGCAACCCAAAAATCGAACTAGTCAATAGATTCATTAAATAAATTAATATTTCACGTCTTGTTGAATCAAAACAAGACACAAATACAAGTTACGGCCATAACAACTAATTTGCATTATTAATTACCCAGTCATCACTCATCAGTATGCTTTATAGTACGACTAACTAAACAGACGAACAATATTATCAAGAGTACATAATAAGCGTCTCGCTCACTATAAGAAGAAGAGTGGCAAACACTTTCCAGCCTGCCTGTGTTCTAGCACAGGCAGATGCGCTGGTCGCTTTTCGCTACATGTTGACATTTCTGTTAAGACACGTAGCTGGGCGAATGAGCGCGAAGATTTCTATGCGTAACACACTTTAGTATATAGTCGCTGATGCGTTGATAAGCATTAAGATAGGGATAAAAGCTTAATAACTCATTATTTATTACATATAGTCTGCTTGCAAAAAACATTCAAAAGGTTTGCAAATACCTCTAGGGATATTTTGGCAAACTTTCAGCGAAAATGATTGAGAACTTTTAGAGAATATAAACTTTTCTGAATTTCTCAAAAGTTTCTCAATCAATTTCGCTGAAAGTTTGCCAAAATCTGCCCAAACATTTGCAAAACCTTTTTTAATGCCTTTACAAGCAGACTGAATAATGCATTATTACCTTATTCCTCCTCCCGTTTTATGATTGGAGCACATGCACAGGCGTCTGGCCAATTGAGTGAGGGAGCTCGCTTCTGATTCACAGCTGCATGTTGCACAGAATGTCAACATGTAACCTGAAAATGACCAGCGCATCTG
>JASANF010004794.1:0-20679 GCA_030248245.1 Trissonchulus sp. WLG1_4
GACTAAAACAAATGACAAAAAGGGCGTAAAAGTACTCCAAACATTAAAAACCGATTTGGGGCAAATCTGAAAAAAGTTAGAAAAAAACCAGAAAAAAACCAGAAAAAAACTAGATCGTAAGTTAGAAAAAAACTAGAAAAAAACCAGAAAAAAGTTAGAAAAGTTAGAAAAAAACTAGATAATTTTTTCTGGTTTTTTTCTAACTAGAAAAAAGTTAGAAAAAAACCAGAAAAAAACCAGATAATTTTTTACGATCTAGTTTTTTTCTGGAAATAATTTTCCTGTGGGCTTAGGCTTAGTATCAGGCTTAGGCTTAGGCTCAGGCTTAGGCAATAAAAAATCGAAATTTTCAGAAAAAATTCTGCCAGCTTAGCCTAAAGAATCCTGCCAACTAAGCCTAGACGATGCCTTTAAAACATCATAACGCACTCAAAACTATCCAAGAACAAAGATTATAGCCAATTTTGGCTTCGAACTTTGGCCTACGTTCACTTCCAAAAACACTGAAAATGCAATTTTCAAGGGGTCATAGCTCTGGGGCCGTATTCTCAAAATTACCTGCAGGTAAAGTTAGGCTAACTTTACCCACAGGTAAGGTGAAGGTAAAGTTAATTCTGTGGGTAAAGGTAAAATTAAAATTGAAAACACGATTAACGTAGACGGTTGAGGTTAAAAATTTGCACAATACATTAACTTTAGCTGCGAAACAAGATAAAGCAGTTTTCTGGCCCGAAAGTTGAAGGTAACTATAGCTATCACGTTGGCTTTAGTCAATGTTTGAGAATACGACTTTACCTTCACTTTACCTGTGGGTAAAGTTAGCCTAACTAGTACATAAACTTTACTTTAACTTTAACTCTAAACTTTAACTTTACCTGGGCCGGGTTTCATAAACAATGAATTGCGATTCATTAGTAACACTGGTGCAACATCGAAAATCGAGTATGACTTGACCTTTACACAATATTTCTGCTGGAAATTTTAATGACAGATAGCCAATATGTTACACCACATGTGGTTCAAATCTCACAATAATCAAGTTATCCAGTGAAATCGGATCAAGTGCAGTTGGGGGGGGGGGGGGGGAAAATAGTGGACCTATTTTTTGGAGTAGAGCACCTTGAGGGAAGCATTTTTTGTAATAGAACCCCTATCCACAAATTTAGATTTTCTGAGCTATGACCCCTTGAAAATTGCATTTTCAGTGTTTTTGGAAGTGAACGTAGCAGTGGCGTATTTAGGGGGGGGGCTGGGTGGGCTGCAGCCCCCCCCCTTAGCGATTTGAGCCCCCCCCTTAGAGGGTCGCAGCCCCCCCCTTTCCGAAACTTCAAAAGCTGACAAAAGTGTTTCTGATACCTCCACAATTGACAAATTCTACCTTCAAAATTTAAAAAATCTCCAAGTTTTTTCCATTCTGTTGATGTTTTTTCGGCTTAGATACCTTTTTCTTTGTGCATGCCTATATATATATATGCCAGGTCTGTTATCATATTCTGTGCTAATTGATTAATGTCTCACATGTTTGTATAGTTAGTTAGGGTAAAAAATACAAAATTAAATACAAAGTATACTATTTTTTGCTTTGCTGCATACATGTTTGTATTTTTCTGTTTGTATTTTTTTGCATACATGATATTTTTTACGATTTTTTCACTTTTTGTTAATTTTAATTTTTGAAGCATTATTACACCAATCTGCAGTGGCGTAGCCACAAAAAATTTCGGGGACGGGGGATGAGTTTTCTTTGTTTTAAAACGTTAAAAATGCATTTAAGGTGGTAGTTGCGTTTTCGAGGTTTTTGTGATTTCTATGTAAACTTTGAGCCACCAGTACTCAAGTTATAAGTGACGCCTGAGCATAAATTTTTGGGACAGTATTGTAAAGGTCAAAATCCCCAGGCATGTCTCTCACTTTTTTTAAATTTCACCTGTGGACATTTTTGGAGGGTTTTAATTACAAGAAAATATCTTAAATTTTCGGTGCGTTTGCTTTTCAGCTATTTTCTCAGTAAATTGACTAGTTATTTAAAAAGTGGGGGACATGCCTGGGGATTTTAAACATGTCAAAAACCTTACCAACTTTCAGCCCCAACAGGTAACCGTATGATTCACAGCTGTGGCGCAAACTTTTTGTAAAAAATTTTAATATTTTGGAAAGGACCTTTCTTTAGTCGCTTATACTGGAAAGAAAATCACAGGTTAAATTTAAGGCATGGCATACATTTAGCAAAGATATTGTTCTACCTAATGCAAAAGACCGCTTGTGATTTGAATTTGTAAACGCTGTGCTATGGCTTTTTAAAAAAAAACACCTAAAAACGCAATTACCCCCTTAAGGAGGTAATTGCGTTTTTAGGTGTTTTTTAAACTACCATAACTGCACTTAACCTCAACAAAAACTAGCGGTCTTTTTTACATTTTTTTACACCTTCTAGCTTTAAAAAACTATATTTAAAAGCAGATTATCTTTTGCAATCTTACTGCTGCTATCATTTGAATACACCCCATCAGCGGTTTTTTTGACTAATTTTTGCGCCACAGTTATGAAACTCAAGATCAGCCAACAACTACTAAACTTTTTGCAGTTACGCACTGACATAATATCCCCACCCGTTTTTTTGATATATGTAGTTGATAAGTCGTTTCTACGTTGAGAAAATGACGTTTTCGTGCAAAAATCACCTAATTTGACTTTTCTCTAAAATTTTCAAAAGCCCATAACACCGACTCTACAAACTATTTTTAGAAAAGGAAAAAAACGGGTGGGGATATTTTCCTAAAGATAATGTGGTTAAAGTTTCGAAGCCGTAGTCCGTCTTTAGCTTAAGTTCTGTGGGCGCAAAAATTACACTGAATTGTCAAAAACCACGAAAACGACATTACCCCCTTAATTGCTATTTTAACGCTAAAAACGACACATATTAGCAATTTTCGGCCAATTTATAGTTTCTGTATAATAAAATTAGCCACAGTCGACCATTTGGAATTTTGAATAATGATCTGCTAACGGCAAGTGTATCCGCGTCTCGTGTGTCAATTTTCAACCCTAAAATTGCACCACACGTCAGAAACGGTCGTTCTTGACGACGGATCAGAAAAAGCCACCTGGCAAAAGCATATTGCAACGATAAATCATCGCAAAACCCCAATTTTTGAACACAGCCATAAAATAGCCTACGCTGGCCCATAGCACAAAAAGATTCACTCCAACTCTTATGTACGCAGCTGTACACAACGGGCTTTTACGCCAAATGGACGTGACTTTTGTTCCCCGCTCGACTATATATAACGTAGGTCATAGGCCCTTGGGCTTATTTTTGATCCATGTGCTTAAATATTAATTTTTAATATTTTAAAATTATATTTTTTTGTTTATGTCAAAAGTGCAGTTGTCAGTGCAATGTAGATGGTTAAAACCTCAAAAAAGCTAAAACTTCTGGGGGCTACCGCCCCCAGACCCCCGCATTGCTAAATGCTAGCTGTAGATCCACTACATTTCTTTATTTCATGTAAAAAGTGCAATTTTCAATGCAATTTCGATGGTTAAAATCTTAAAAAAGCTTCAACTTCAAGCTTCCCAGACCCCCGCAAAGTTAAGTGCTTGCTGCAGATTCACTATTGTAGTTTATCGATGGTTACAATAACAAACTCAAAAAAGGTCCGAGGGTTGCCGTCCCCACCAGACCCCTTTGATCGGCGGTGGCTCACAGTTGCTCCGCACCCGCCCCCCCGCAGCCCCCCCCTTTGCGAAATCCTGGATACGCCACTGGTGACCGTAGGCCAAAGTTCGAAGCCAAAAATGGCTATAATCTTTCGTTTTGGATAGTTTTGAGTGCGTTATGATGTTTTAAGGCATCGTCTAGGCTTAGTTGGCAGGATTCTCTAGGCTAAGCTGGCAGGATTTTTCTGAAAATTTCGATTTTTTTATTGCCTAAGCCTGAGCCTAAGCCTAAGCCTGAACCTAAGCCTAAGCCTAAGCCTGATACTAAGCCTAAGCCTAAGCCCCATACTAAGCCTAAGCCCTAAGCCTAAGCCTAAGCCCAAGCCTAAATTAAGGCCAAGTTGGAATTTGGTCAAAAATTGGACGTTTCTGGCGAATTTGGCCAATTTTTCGGCAGGAAATCGGTCAAAGAGCCTTTGTTTTGATTCTAAAAAATTGTAGACAATAATCTGACACCATTTAGACACGATTAGAACGGAAACAACAAGGACTTCTGAAAAAAATTGCGAAAACGTCCGTCACTGAGGGTTCAGATTTCGGGGGGTCATATCTCAGAAAATCCAAAAAATGAAATAATGGTTCTTGAAGCAAAAAAGCTTCCCCCAAGGTGCTCTACTCAAAAAAATAGGTCCACTATTTTTCCCCCCCCAACTGCATTTAACCCGTGAAATCTATAGCTAACTTGAAGTCATTCATTAGTTGCAAATATTAGTGAATTTTTTAGAACCACTAATATTTACTAATATTTGGGACTAATGAATGACTTTGACTTAGCTAGACTTTTGTCTGCATCAAGCAAATGTGACAAAAGTTTACACACACATTATCTAACATATTGGCAATATGTCGTGAAAATTTTCAACAGAAGGATTAAGTTAACGCAAAGTTATAACTTATTTTCTAGATTATATCAGTGTTACTAATGAATCGCAACTGATCTTTTATGAAACCGGGCCCTGCAGGTAATTTTGAGAATACGGCCCCAGAAAATCCAAATTTGTGGATAGGGGTGCTATTACAAAAAATGCTTCCCTCAAGGTGCTCTACTCCAAAAAATAGGTCCAATATTTCCCCCCTCCCCCCAACTGCACTTGATCCCATTTTTGTAATAAAGAACCCCTATCCACAAATTTGGATTTTCTGAGCTATGATGACCCCTTGAAAATTGCATTTCAGTGTTTTTGCGCGGCCGCCTCAGCGGCCGTGCATACTTGATTCAGTCAATGCACATTGCACTGAAACCAAAATTGCATGTAAATCATGCAGCCCGATTCACACGCTGCGATTTCACTGCGATTTCGCCGCAGCGTTTTCGCCGCTGCGGCAAAACGCACTGCTGAACAGACGCAGCATTTTGAGTGCGGAACGCTTGCGTCTTGATTTCTCCGCAGCGTTTGATGCGGACGGGTTGGTTTCAGCAATATTCGCAAAGCTGTTTGTCATATTTTTAAACGAGTAGTAAAGACACGTTTTTTGTGCGGCATCCTGCGTCTTGCGTTTTGCGTCAAAATCGCAGCGGCAAAAACGCACCGGGTGAATCTGGCTTTAGTTTCAGTGCATCGAACTGAAGGCTGCAGTAACATCTGACACACAGCAGCTGACCGACGTGCATGTGATGTGTGCGTGTTAGGTTGTGCTGAAATGCGCACGCGCGTGTGTATGTATATATGGGTGCAACTGAGGCGGGGGGGGGGAATTCAAACTGATATTTTTTCATCGTGAAAACACGTTTTTATAGGTTTTCGCATGCGCTGAGTTCATTTTTAGCACTTTCAAAGCGAAAAAACGTTGATTTATACCTTTTCGGAAAAATTCAATTTTTGTCGAAAATTATCGTTTTTCGACATACTGGGGCTAATGATCGAAAATTATGACCGATACAGTCGTAATATCAGCCTGAAGTTTGATCTTCATAAAGTAACACATAATAATATACTTAATACAGCTTTGTTTGCAACTTTGAAACTTTTTTCGGCCATAAAAACCAGAGGGGGGACTCTTGTGTAAAACTTCAGTCGGAAAAAATTTCGGGGGGGGGGGAATTCCCCCCATTCCGCCCCTGGCTGCGCCCCAGGGGATTCTTAAAGCAAAATGCTTCCCCCAAGGTGCTCTACTCAAAAAAAAGGTCCACTATTCCCCCCCCCCCCCGCAACTGCAGTTAACCCGAAAATTAGTTAAATTTAGGATTTACGAAAATCGCGGTTTAAATGTTTTTCAATTATTCAACATATTCATCAAGACATCAGAAATGACGTTTTGCGACTGCTCGATCTGTCTGTCTGTCTTCTTCTCGGACGTCAGCCGTATGGCTATAAGCAGTTCACTGCTCGATCTCGTTGTGAGTGGCTTGTGGCGAGCAAAATGAGCTATTGGTTTTGCAACAGCTATGTATGTGTGAAAAGAAATCGCAAACAAACCAAAATTCCACTTATATCACGTTTGCGCTACAGTGAATTCTAATTCGTATCAATCAACTTCTTCTGTTTTTGGCCATACTTTTACACCAGCTTGCGGGTGGGCATCTAAAATTGGTCTCAGATTGCCGTTTTTAAAAGTCATATTTCAGGAGCGCCACCTTAAAAGATCCTGTTTATTGTATTCCGCGGTAACGTTTTCTTATAAACTATTTTTCGTCCTGAGTTTCGCCTGTTTCTTCTTTTTTGATGTTTTCCACTCTGCTAATTTTCTGCGAATCTGCTTTTTCCTGTGATTCGCCAATGCCCAATTACACGGCCAATTTGTATGTCTATTTTATTATATATGGTATCTTTGGGGTGGCTGGGTTTAACCCAAAAGTGGATGGGGCTGAGGCTGCGCGGCCGGTGCTGTCAAGGTGAATGAGGTTCGCCCACTTCCATTTTTTGACCAAATTCAAACTTGGCTTTCATTTAGGCTTGGAGCTTAGTAGGGATCAAAGTCTCGGTCAAAACCCGAGACTAGCCCAGTCTCGGTCTCGTTCTCGGTAGTCGTAAAGTCTCGGTTTGTACCCGGCCTCGGTTTTTCAGATCTGTGAAAAATTTTCCTGTGGTCCCCCCTTTGGTTTATATTTTTTCAGGAAAATTTTTTAGGAAGTTTTCATTTCACCAAAATTTCAGACCAAACAGTCAGATTCTGTCAATTTTTCACCGAAAACAACTTTAAGGTGGTTGTTTAGTTTATCAGTAAACACAGTGCACACACAAAAATGTATGTTTGTGATTAGGTTTGTTACTTCATATACTTTCGAGTCTGTCTGATTGATTTTATTACGATTATTATTTATTTACAGTCGGAGCGATTTTTAACTAAATTCGAGCCAAACAGTGTCAAAAATGCTATTTTCTGGCGAGAACAAGGACAAATTGTGTCTGTCTGGGAGAGGTCAAAATTTCACAATATTCAAGAACACATGGTCCCACACAAAAAGAAGAAAGAACCAGGAATGTAACTTAACCGTGATGTAGCTGTTAGTTATATATACATAACGTCTCTGACCATGGTCTTGCAAATTTACGTAAATGTAAAATGTAAAATTGTAAAAACTTGTAAAATTTCATCAAATCAATAGGTAAAAAAATGACCCAAAGTCTCGGTTTTGGTGGTCTCGGAATTTGGTCTCGGTCTCGGTAGTCTCGGTTTCGTGGTCTCGGTCTCGGAAAAAAACCGAGACTTCCATCCCTAATATACACACACAAAAATGTATGTTTGTGATTAGATTTCTCACTTTATACTATCTTTCAAGCCTGTCTGTGTGATTATTATTATATTTTATTCTTATTAGTGTTTGGCTGGTCAACTTTTTTTAGGCCAATTGGTGGCTTCACATAGTTTACTGTAAATTCCAATTAGTATGAGTTTGGCAAAAATAAAAAAACACAAATCTGTGAAAGTACAACTCAAAGCATTATATACTCAGAACCATGCGGTGACACTTGTAGTTCGGGAGATAAAAAGGGAAGACTACTCCTGGCTACTCCCTACTAAAATTTAGTCCCGGGGGATTGAATGGCCCCACTCAAAGGGGGATCACGCCAGAGGCAAAGAATGAAAGAGCGTAACAGCGCGCAGGTCTAATTTTTAAGCCAAAAACCCTTTCTATCTTGGTTGTATTTTAGCAGAACATTGGTAATTCCAATAAAAACGCAGCAATTTTTAACTATATTTGATCCAAATAGTGTCAAAAGTTGCTATTTTTTGCCGAAAACTAAGACAAATTGCATCTGTTTTGGAACAGAGGTCAAATTTCACAGTTTTCAAAAAGGCATGGTCCCACACAAAAGGGGGAAATAACCAGGACAAATCAAAATTGTCAATGTCGTGATGTATATAGCTGTTAGTTATATATACATAAGCACCCGTATTCATAAAAGTGCAAGCTCGGCTTTTAATCCTAGCTTTGAGCAAGCCCGGCTTAAAATCCCGGCTTTTCGTATTCATAAAAAGCTCGGCTTTTTATCCAGGCTTTTTGGTATTCATAAAAGCTGGGATAAAAAGCCGAACTTATGGTATATATTCATAAAAACTAAGCTCGGATTATAATCCCGGCTTCCACGTATATTTTATTGATTTTTTCATTATGAATTAAAAGCTCGGATAAAAAGCCAGGCTTGAACAAACCTGGATTAAACAAAAAGCTCGAATAAAAATCCAAGCTTGCGCATAAGCCTAGCTTTTATCCCTGCTTTTTCAAGCCAGACTTACGGATAAAAAGCCGAGCTTTTTATCTCGACCTCTATAAAACCTGCCAAGCTGCCTGACCATAGTTTTGCAATTTTACCTAAAACAGGGTTTTTTCAAAGTGGGCACTGTGTAAATGATGTGTAAATTAAAAATTTGCTGTGTAATTTAAGGGTCTGTTGTGTATATTTTTAAAAGTGTGTATTTTAGTATTTTTTAGGTAAAAATTGATTTTTTAGGTAAAAAGTATTTGTCATATTTCGCCTTTGAGACTCGAACTACATACGAAAATAAAAAAATATGATATATAGAATTGAAAATTTTAGCGTCTTTGTCAGTTCAAGTAGCCGACACGTCAGGAGTCAGGACAAGCCTTTCTAAAATTTCGAAAAATCTGCGACAAGCCCCCACCCCAAGCCGAGACCCCGTGTTCACGCAGATAGAGAGTTGTTTTATCAGCCAGATCCTACACACTTTTTTCAAATCTGGGTGTGAAACCTTTTAAAGTAGTTTGAAGTATGTATTACAAGAAATCGCACAGACAAGCTCAGCATGGCTGATTTTTCAATGTCAACTTTCAAGTGCCTAAAAACGAATGCTAAAATAAGCCGTTTAAGAGCAGAAACTGAAGATTTTTTGTTTTCGGGTAAAAAATTTGACTTAATTTTGTTAACACAAAGAGGTTACAGGCTGCAATCGCCACGTCGCGAATTTTTGTAATTTTTACAACCAAAATAGGCCGTTTAATCAACTTCTGGGGGAAAATGTGGCTGTGTAAATGAGTGTGTATTTTTATTTTTTGCTGTGTAAATCAGGCGGCAGATGTGTAAAATACACCCTATTTTACACAAAAAAACCATGACCTAAAAACCTGTAAAAAGTCATCAAATCAATAGGTAAAAAAGTCTCGGAATTTGTCTCGGTCTCGGTAGTCTCGGTTTGGTGGTCTCGGTCTCGGTCTCGGAAAAACACCGAGACTTCCATCCCTAGAGCCAGTGTTTTTTTTGCGTCAAAAAGTGCGAAACGCCGGACTTTTTTTCTGAAATTTCGCACTTTTTCGGCCATGTGCGTCCCGTGACGCACTTTTTTTCGGCTGAGGTTGAAAGCTTTCATAGCTGATTTGGCCAAAAAGTGCCGAAAATAGCATCAAATTTGTAAAATTTTCTGATGTGTCTTAACGTTCCAAGCTTGATCTGTATACAGCTACAACTGGTTTCAATGACAGTTAACAACCTATTATGATTAGTTATGATTAAGATTATATACGATTAGAAAAAATCGTGTCGAAGCATGCCACACCCAGCAACAGCAAGTTTCTTAAAAGCATCAATTAATGTCAATAGGTATTTAGATGATTGCCGCGCTAGTATCAAAGTTTGGAATAACAGAATTCTATTACATATATGCTGAAATTAGCTGCGTGTTTACAGTGTTAATAATTCAGTACCTGCCAACCTAATTTGGCGTAATGATGCCGTCTCCTGGGGGAACTGAGTTAAGGGGGGGGGGCTACCCAGGTCAAAAATCAAAGTTCTCCGATTTTGCTTATTTTCACATATGTTACTCCCCCAAGGCACCTCTACCTCAGATAAGAACAATTAAGCTTGAAGGTGCACTTTTGGTTCAGTGCGTTTGTCAGTGTATTTACATAGGCAAAAGTACGCCAAAAAGCCGAAAAGTAGCCCTTCTTTGAACAGTTCTAGCACAAACCACATTAAGCCAATCAGGCTGAAACTTGGCATAGTAGTAGCCCACATGTGTGCGCAAAATCGTATGATCCGGATTTTTGATATGTATTTTCAAAACCAAAATCGAGGGCGAAATGTGAAAAAAATAAAAATGGCCGTTTTTTGGACCCGCCAAATTTGAGTGATTTTACATTTGACGTCATTGCTCAGGCCATGGGCAAAAATTTAAAAAAATGGATCATAGAGGCTGAGATATGACGTTAGGCTATCGAATCATGTAAAAATCAACTTCGTCAGTGTTAACAAAAATTTCGAGTAAAGGGGCGCTTTGCAACCACAAAAAACTTTTTTTGCGCCTATGATTTACACGTAAAATTGAATTTTTGGGAGCCCCTAGTGAAAAATTGGCAAAAGCACTGGTTCCAGTTTGTTACATCTGCGATGCGCCTTCCCTGTAGCTACATTGTGTGCAAATTTGAAGCGAATCGGAGAACCTAAAATTTTCACTTTTTCAGGTAGCCCCCCCCTTAAGTCCCAAAACAAAACACCAGATACTTGGCTTCTGGGGGCTGTCGCCCCCAGACCCCTTGCAACTACTACAGTTCCCGTTTTGTACTTTTTCAAGCAAAATTGCATCCTTGTAGTCTTTTTCAGCCTGCTAAAATTCAAAACTCTGCTTAGCTTCTCAACAACATACCGACATTGACGTGATCAGCAAAATACCGACATTGACGTGATATTTAAGTCCCTATTCGATATCGATACGAAGCGTATCGAAAAAAAAAATTCTAGATGCTGAGACGCCACGTCCATAGTTATTTAAAGTCCAAGTCCCCGACTCTCAGAAACCAGAATTTATAAGTTAAGCTCAGCTTTCGCACAGTTTTAAATGGGCAAGGCAATGGCGTACCCAGGGAAGGCTAGATGGCCGGAATTGCCCCCCCTCCCGGAATTTTTTCTAAGTGAATTTTTACACAAGGGGTCTCCTTTCGCTTTTATTGCCTGGTCGAAAAAGTTTTCCGATACGTTTCCAATTGATCAAATTTGGCCTAAAAATAAAAAATTCCCATTTTTTTTCCTTGGGGCTGCCGTCCCCAGACCCCTGCAACTTCTGGCAACGTGGTCTTCTATTTTCGATTCATATTTTTATGTTAATATTGAAAATAGTGCATTTTAACCCATTACAAAAAATCAAAAAGCCATCCCCCTAATTTCTTTTCGAGGTACGCCACTGCTTAAAGATAGAAATGAAAAATTTTTCAGAAAAATTTTTTAAACCCCAAAGTCGTAATTGAGGACGGCCAGTGCGATAATAAAGTGATTTTCACCTAAAACACGCGCTTAGATAACATTATAACCGCCCTGCGCACTTTTATTCAAAATGACGCAAAAAAATTTGGGCATGTGCGTCAGACGACGCAAAATTTTTGACGAAGAAAACACTGCCTAGAGCTTAGGCTTAGTAGCTCGGAATCGCCAAATTCAGCAGAATCGTATTCGTATAATTTTTTAGTAAAACTTGGCTGATCGGAACAATTTATTCGAACTTATATATTGGCCTTAATTGGCGTAAGCCTAGATATGCTTTAAAACATTATAGTTCACTGAAATCTCAAAACAGTCTAAAAACAGAGACTATTGTAGCCGCAACCGTTGGCTTCCGTACACTTAAAAAACACTGTGAGTGCGATTTTCAAGGGGACGTACCTCAGAAATTTAAATTTGTGGATGGTGGTCTTTTACAAAAATGCTTTCCTCACGGACCACGGTGCTCTGCTCCGAAAAATAGTCCACTACTACTCCTAACTCCACTATTCCTCCCAATTGCACTTGATCCTGATTCTGTATCGGTTCCTTTCCTCTTCACTTTTCATGTTGTAGGCAGCGCGTATTTGTGTTTTAGTACTCAGCCATCGATTAAACTTGGTTGGTCTTTCGCATGCTTTCACTTTCAATTCAGACAGTGACAGGAAGTGTTTTCAATGTTGAAGTCCACAAAACGGACCGAGTCTGTGATTTGAAAAACAGAATTTGGAGACGCGACGGTAGTTTTTGCCTGTTATTAATTTTTTATTGCTGCACTTGACGAGTCTGTTAATTATACATGTTAATTATGCATGTAGGCGGGGAAGAAACCCGCTTTTTCATATTGAGTCATATAGCTCATAGACTATGGAAACCAAAAAATTTGTCGTAGGCCTAACCTTACTCTAAATGCTGGGACCGTTTTCATTCCGCTATCTCTTACCGTTTTTTGGTGGGAAGCCAAAAACTGGCCGGGGAAAAAACCCATGCGGGGAAAACCCACCCCATAAATCACCCGAAAAGTGTGTTAGCGGTAATTTTTTAACGCTATGGCTCGTCTGCGGAGCAGTAGAGGCCTCTGATGCCAAAACTAGACGCAGATTTGCTGTGGGACCTTAGTTTGAAAACTGCCCTTCGCAGCCCATTGTGACCAACCCAAATTTGGAATTTTTAGATTTGAAAACAAAACACCTTAATTTTGCCTGAAAACGTTGAAAACGACTAAAAAGTTGCGATTACGCTTCACATGCATTCAAAATCTGCACATTATGGCTACTTTTTACCCCATCGACCCTCCGTGGAGGGTACCTTAAGTGTGTGTGACTGGTCGTGACGGTCACATTTTTTTATTTTAGTCGGTTATTTGGCGTTTAAACAAGAGAAATTAACAAGTTACAATTAAAAACATACAAAAAAACTGGCAATAGTATCAGAAAATACTACTTCTGGTCCAAAGGGACCTCAAAATTGCAAAGTCCGACTATTGGGCGGGGCCCGTATTTCAGAATTCGATCGAGAAAGTGTCAGTATGGGCATTGGTAGTAATAATACACGTCTGTTTGCACTAACATGAGTCTTTTGGAGTAGCTACTATGTTTTTCGAGTTCGACATCACCAGACCATTTTCAAAAAGTGGGTTTTTCCCCACATGGGTTTTTTTACCCCGTCTAATTTCAGTCATGCCCCCCTTCATACGAAAGAAGGAGGGATCTGCCACCGCGGTCATGAATAGAGGACGGGTAGTCCTCTGTAAAAGTGTTTTTACATTTGAGCTCGCATCTGTTAGTGCTGAGATATGAGACTCCAAATTCACCTCCCTTTGAGCCATGTCGGGTCAAAAATGGGGGGGTTTAATTTTTGACTCAAAAAATATCCACCTCCCCCGTGAGGTGTGTCGGCACTCCCTCCTCAGGCATCCAGCACTTCCCTTGACCGCCCACCCCCCTCTGATGGCCAAAAAGGTGCCCCAAAAATGCGTGAAAAATTGAAAATTTGCAAAAAATTTTCGCCTGCGGCCAAAAAAGTACCCAAAAATGAGCTGAAAGTCGAAAAATTGTTAAAAATTTTTGGCTGTCGCCGAAAAATGGCCAAAATTAGGGACCACAACCCCTTTCGCCAGGGGTCGGTCACCCCCTCTCGCCGATTCACCCCGTGCATCTCTGCTTTTCTGTATATAACAGTTCGTTAATATTCACAATGCTTGGACGCAGTTTAGGATGAAACAAAGCGGTGTTCAAAAGTTGAACAAAGAGTGAACATTGCTTGTTATATATATTTATTGTGTTACTGAAAGATTCACACAGACACAAAAGGTATATACGGACACTTTAGTTGGTTTTGTTCGTTCTATTAAAACTGCGTTCAAGCTTTTGTGCTCATCAACCTTAATGTCTGCTTCAGGTATTCTGCCCAGCGAACAGTGTGTCGTCTTTCGCAACCAGGAGCTTTCCAATGAGCTGGAGTTGTCCGGGGACTGTGGTCTGAGCAATGGGTCCTGTCTGAGGCTGTTCGTGCACACCCGCTCAGGCCCGGTCGACCTGAAACACTACAGCAACACAGCTGGCTGCTCTACGGCCACGCCTATGAAAAGACCACAAACCATGGCTTTGGCATATTCTCTGTTGGAAAAAAGCGGGTAGGCAACGCAACAGCCAAATAAGTGGCTGGGTTTTGGATATAACAAGCAGAGGCTTTGAGTTTGAAGGGTCATAGCAATTGTTGTGTATCGGTGTTTTACTGCAACGTTTTCACTCTTCAGCTTTTTATTTAAATTTCAAGTTTCTACCATTTTTCGAATGTTGTTTTATTAAAATTGGTTGAGTGAGTATATACTGGCGACTTTTCTTTGTTTCCTTTGATTTTTGTCTTCTTGTATATATGTGTTTGTGTTTTAGCCGTGATAGGTCGGATAAGGAAACGTGCCGATTCGTTTCTGTTGATTATCCTGAATCACCAAAAGGTTGCTCCGAAGCTGACGAGTACGGGTTGTTTTGTATTATTTGCCTGCTTACAGACCCAATTAGTTGCTGGTTTTGTCGGGATGATTTTTAGTTAGTCGAAAGCTAGCACACGATTCAACTCAAGTTTCGACTGATTAATTTAATTTTCCTTTTGATGGATTCTTTTCGAAGTTTTTTGAATTGATGAAAATTTTTTGAAACTTTTTTGTTTTCAGACTGGATCTGAGATTCACGGAAAGTGCCCGAGCCCAAGCGCATCAGCGTGCCCATGACAACCTGAAGACAATGAAACGCATGGAAGCGCTGAGGAAAAATCTTGAAAGTTGCTCTTTCAAGAAAGTATAAATCTTGGTGGCCTTGGGCCGTTTAATTTTTCTAGTTTTGTCCATAAATCTCTCGTAGAGCCAATTGGTATGAATAAGAGAACATTATTATGTAACCAGCATTTTGGGCTAGTAGTATTTTGCGTAGCTAATGTTGGTAATGTTCTTCTGCGTTCGCCCTTATGAGCGTTAAGCGAAAGACTGACCAAAAATTGCTGAACCCTGAGACGAAACTGTGGTTTTTGTGACTATTCTCTGTACTCTTGATGCTTCGTTCTATTTGTAATGAAGTCTCGTGTTTTTGTCTCATGGACCAGCATTTTTTTTGGTCAAACGTCAATACTCGATATATATATTGTTCTATTTTGAATTTATTTTTTTTTAAGTATTGTCATTTAAAAAAAATAATCGCTAGACTTCTAATTTAGTTTCTGTTTGTTTTTGTGCATTTCAGCGCTGTTTTTGTGCATTTCAGCGCCGTGTTCAGGATGTGGACTGGCCCGCTGCCACAGCCGGTTTGGGCGGCGCGTATTCCAGCTTTGATGGCAAGTTCCTGGCCGAGTCTCCGGTCGTCTACAATAGCATTCCCAGTTTCGTGCATCGCGGCATGTCTGCGCCCGAGGACACCAGTGCTAAAGAAAGCTCGGCGGGTTAGTTGATTATAGTTTGTAGCGACTCCTGATTATATATACAGTGCTTTCAGCGACAAATCCAGGATGAAATTTGAGAGGAGCATATTTTGGATGGTTCACCGAAAAAGGAAACCCTTGACATATTTTTCAATCATGAATAATTCTAGGGGTCTGCCCACCGCGTCAGCCGCCCCACTAGCTCCGCTACTGGCTGATTCGCAATTTTTCTGATAATTTTTTTTCAATAGTAGTAGTAGCTATCAAGTTAGCGGTATTGACCGAACTTTATTTACTCTGTTGATAGTCACAATAACAGATCGTTTTATAAGAAAGTTTGTTTGTTTTCATTTCACCTCAAAACCTGTTTTTGTAATGTTTCAGGCGAAACGGAGCACGAGGACAGTTTTCCGTTCCCGCCGAGCAGCGTGGTGAGTCGCCGACATCGCGGCAAGCCCGGCCACGCCCAACGCGGCAGCTCTTCCAGCGACGTGGAAAGCCCCGCTGTGGCCATTAAGCCAATCACTGCGGATATCAATGGCTGTGAGGTAAACCATAGCCCCTAGACGCTGTAGGGGTTGGCTTATCAGATTTCGAAGCCAATTCTGATGAAGTTTGCTGATAAATATCATGACAAATTACATGCGAGTACAAATCTGTGGCTGTGCAAAGATTCACGGTTGCAGTTTGCGTCAGCAAATTTTCTGTAATGGCTTTAATTTAAGGACGTTTTATTATTGCATACGCTCAAGACTGTCATCTTTTTGTTTCAGACGTACGAGGTAGATGATGTTTGGAATTCCACGAAGGAAAATGTAGATACGACCGATTTCGAAGAAGAAGAGGAGGACAACGATTATTTTGTGTACGAAAGTGCAGAAGAGTCCGTGCAGTCAGAAAAGTTAGTCGCACTTGCACTGTTTTTGGTTGGTGACTGGTCGATCGATATTTTCATGATTCAAATTTTTTTCAAAACGGCCAATGCTCAATTTGTGCTCATTTTTAAATTTCGATGCTCATTTTTAAGTTCGAATGCTCAAAAATTTTCAACGTTTTTTTTCGCAGTGTTGCATTGTCAAAACATTAAACAACACGTATGCAGTCTTTTGCTTACAAATTCTTCTTCGTCAACCGGAGAAAAGGGGGGGCTACACTAATTTTTTTTAATAAAGGCCGATCTGGGGTGACGTAAACTATTTTAACGGGAAGGACTGTTCCCGCAAAAAATTAGGGGGATGACCATTCGATTTCTTGTAATAGGTTAAAATGCACTTCTTCGCAGTTTTAATACTAAATCGCAGTACTATCTTTTTCGCAGTTTTAATGCTAAATTCGCAGTAGAAAAGCGGGGATCTGGAGGCAGCAGCCCCACTAAAAAATTGGAGACTTTTTCATTTTTTTGCCAAATTCAGTGAACTGGAGACGTAGCAAAAATTTTTTCCGAAAGGAAATTTAAAACAAAAGATTGGAACGTCACATCGGACAGTGTGTTACACAAATAAATGCAGCATAGCAGTGGTGTACCCAGAAAAAATTTCGAGGGGGGAATGACTTATCGATTTTTTGTAATGGGTTAAAAATTAAAATGCACTTTTTAGCAAATTTAACACTCATAAAACGCCTTACAAACGCAAGATTACTAATCCACAAGGCTGCAGGGGTCTTGGGGCAGCAGCCCCCAGAAAAAAAATTGGGAAAATTTTTGATTCTTCGGCCAAATTTAGTCAATTGGAGACGTATCTGTAAATTTTTCCGGCCGGACCATGAAAACCAAAGGACACAAGATTACAGGGGTCTGGGGGCGGTAGCCCCCAGAAAAAATTGGAGATTTTTTCAATTTTTAGACCGAATTTGGTCAACTGGAGACGTATCAGCAATTCCTTCTGGCTACGTCTTTGGCAATATCAGCAATGCTCGGTTGATGCTCATTTTTATTTTTCAATGCTCATTTTTATGTTCCAATGCTCAAATGAGCACAAATTTGAGCAAAAAAAAACCGTGATTCAAAGTCTTGAGAAATGAGATCTTTCTAACTTTTCGCTATTGAGGCTAGCCTAGCAAATACTTCTTCAAGTCTTCAATGAAGTTGTGAGCTTAACACCTTGTAGATAATATAATTTGAACACAAAGCCACCGGTGTCTCTTCTCACCAATGAGTTTACATTTGGAAATGTATATTGATAAATATTGTTGAGTGTGTAACTGCTTTGATGCTTTTACATCCAGTTTGCTAGTATTTACTGACTTTTGATGTAGCCATTGCCCGTTTTAGTACTTTACTTAATCCCAAGCAAACACCAGTCGTCTCATAGCTCTGTTGATTGTAGATTCGAAGCAGTGGGCGACGAACACCCGGGTCCGATCCGTCCGAACTCAGCTCAGGGATGATTGTGTGCGAGCTGGCTCGAAAGCCACGACATCGACGAAAACTGCGCTCTCTGGGCAATGCGGGGCTGCGATATCGTATTGCAAACAGCGAGCAACAACAACAGCAGCAGCAGCAACAACCAACCGAAATATTGCCCAGGGCCGATGATTGTGTGGATGTGAGACGACCGCCTTCCGTTCTGCACAGTCTGTCTGGCAGCGAAGAAGGCGTGCTAGGCTGTGATACTGACGGTTAGTCTGTTAGACGGACATTTTTTACGAACCTATTTTCAGGGCTAGTTGTATAATAATAATGTCTTGCCTTTGTAAGTCGAAACTGGCTTGGTTTATACAAAAAGGCTGTTAAAAACTATTGTTGCTATGACAAGACGGCTGTTAAGGGTGGTTTCATACCTGCAGCCCGTTCAGTCGGCAAAATTCACGCACTCACAAGCTCATGTAGTACACTGTTAGTGTCGTCATTATTTCATAATTGTGTTTTGTGTCCGCTGAACGCGCATAATATGGCTCATACAAGCTAATATGTATGAAGGTGACCCTCTCAAAAGCGAGGAGCCAAGGGGTGGGCCCCGAAAATAAATTTGGGTGAGATTAATGGCATTTTTTGGGAAAATTTTACAAAATATTGTCAATTGGGTAATTTTGGTCGATCAGGGTGGGCGGGTCGTCAGATTTTTGCCGTAGAACCGCCCCAAATGTTTTACCCCGTTACGTATGTACTTAAAAATGTCTGATACGGCTATTCAGTATAAATGGTCATTGTGATGATGCATATACTTGTATACTAATTTCCAGGTGACGATGGGCAGTCGCAGTCGTCGTCCCAGCAGCAGACGTCGTGTCGCGTGCTGCGTATGGCGCCATCCCTGACGCTACCCTCGCCGGCGCTGTTTCCGCCCCGCCCCACGCCCGTCCACCTGCGTCCGCGCAGCAAACCGCGCCTCGTCAAGGTGACCAGTGCAGGCACGGGCGAGTCCTCCAGCGACGACCAGGGGGGCTCGCATTCCCACGCTGCTCTGTTCACGCTCAGAGCACCGCCCAGCCAGGAGGTCACGGCCTGCATGGGGCGACTCAAAGGTGGGCTCTAGGGGAACATTGATTTTTAAGGCTGTATGATTATCAGCTTTGAGTTGTCTAACTAATTATATAATTTGACTTACAGAGTGTTATTTATAAAAGGTGTGTAACTTGGCCCAACTCGCGTCGCAGTGCATTTGGTACAATATTAGTCGGAATTCGATTAAAGATGGTGTATGATAATATCACTGCCCAATTCAGCGTGCATATCCTAGTGTTTTCATGGTTGGTACCTCTTTTATCTGATACACATCTTGCTTTCAGGAAGTCATAGCAGAAAACTCTGTTTGGACGGTAGCAGAAAGTTTGGTGTAAGTTGATTACTAGTAGCAGTAGCTGTTTTTATAGTGGTTTAGTTTTTTATGAATTGTATGAATAAGTATGAACCATGGAGTTTTTTGTGCTGCGTTTCATTTAAGGGGGTAGTGTCGCGCAAGCAGTTTTGCTCATAGGTTGCAAAAAGAGATCTTTTTGCTTTGAACTTGTAGGTTCACTGAGAAACTAGTCCAATGCTATACTGTGTTGAATAAGTACTGCCAGACAGTAGACTACCAATATCTACCAATATCTTGAACCAATCACCGATTGTAAGCCAGACATCACACAATAAGGACATGAAAATTCAAAAAATTCAGCCAGATATCAGATTGGCCAGCTTGTGAAGCACACATAACGTGTCGACGCACAATTTTTTACCACAAATAAGAAAAAAGAAAAATGAAGGTTCGTTTTTCTTTCGATTTTAAAATAAGCGTCTAACTTTTTCACAATTTATCATTATTGCTGTGAGTACTTCACTGTTTACGCACAGTTTCACAGTTCAAACAGGTATTACTCCGCAACCACTCAAGCAATTTGCACTAAATTTTGTGTGCATAAACTACAACATATGTCCTTTTAGTCTATGTAAACAAACTAAACAAATAAGTTGATAATTGTGACGAAAAAATCGAATGTGAATAGGTTTTTAAAACGTCATTTTTCCGACTTTGCGACCTCACTGCAAACAGTATTCTACAACAATTTTGATGAAACTTGGCGAAAATACTTGCCTTAACATGTATTTTTAAAATCTTATCGTTTTCTAAAAATGTTTTACAGTTACGCAAAATCGACTGCTTTCGCGACACTACCCCCTTAAAGTTTCATATATTAGTAAGCTACTTGGTTGTTCTTGAGAATAAGTTTTCATTTGAACTTTTGCGCTTGAGTTCATATACTATATTATGTGTGTATCTGCTGTGGTTCCTTGAAGTGACTTTTACCTACGATCCAGTGCAAAGCGGACACGATTAGGCTTTGTCGGTACGAAACTTTTAACGCTTTTATACCGTGACGGTTTCTCAAGATACAAAAAGTGAATCCGTTTGGTTTTATTACCATTACTTAATATGTCACAACAGTCGTAAAGCATTCGCATTGCCGGCATTACAGAGATCCAATGGCCTACTGAGCTTGATTGAGTTCCCGAATTGCTCTGTTTCAGATTCCGAGCAGCAGTCGTTTCGTGAGCCGCAAGCAGATCTCGTCGCCGGGCATGAGCTCCCTGGTGGCCGCCAATGCGCCCGTCCGCAACCACCGCCCGCCTCAGAGCTCCCAGTCCCAGCTCCGCTGCAATTCCTGTGGCTGCAAGCTTAGCATCGCCAACACATTCCAGTGCAGGTCAGACAACACTGCCTTTTTATTGACAACACTGAAATGAAGCGGCTGACTTAATCTTAACTGGTTGTTCCCCACAGCCAGGCGAACATATTCATATACTCATAACATGTAAACTAAGCGACGTCTGCTGGCAAGCCACGGGTAATCCTCTTGGCCTTTTAGGCTGAGGACAGCTCGTTTTCGAGCGACACCACAGCTGTGAGGGCCGTAAAAAACTTCATCTTTACTCTGATTCAGAACGTTTAATACAACATTATGCTAATGTTGAATT